>WWPM01013268.1:0-100696 GCA_023279145.1 Glomeris maerens | reverse complement strand
AAAAATGTTTAAGAAAATGATAGGCAATTGCCATAACAACAAATTGACAGTCAGGTCTATTTATAACATTCAGTTTTTGGAATGAAAATACAGTTAACCCAAACTACAAAGTTCCAAGACATATTAAACATCATGTTCTTGTCTATGACATATGATACATTAGTGTTTTGGCTCATTCCAAACGCCATCATCAGATGTCAGAACCCTTTTAATTGATTTTATCAATTAATATATTTTTCACCAAGCAATGGCGAGGATCGATCTCGAGTTTCCTCGACAGGAACGAGTAGCTCAACCGCCTGATGGCGTTTGGAATGAGCCGAAACACCGGTGTCATGTCATAAACAAGAATGTCTTAAATGGAACTAGTTTGGATTAGATGGATTTTCATCCAAAAACAGAATGAAAATTATATGGCCTATATTCATATTTGCTCCTGAACATTACGAAAATCCCCATATTGGTATGTTAACATACCCATTACCACACGAAGGTTCCAATAACACGACACGTGTTTCACCTGATTTTTGTTCAGCGTCATCAGGTGTCGTGTCATTGGGACATTTGTGCGGGAAGGGAGAATTATTAGGAATTAGTCAAAAATTTACATATGATGTCACACAAAATGTTTAGAATAAATTTGAACGAATAGATCACTATGTTGATCGCGAGTGATCTCACATGATCTACCTTTTAGATCTCATTTCAAATTCATCACTGTATTGGATCACATTGATCAGTGGATCCAATGGACGCTAGCAAAAAATCTTTGCACTGAAATTATAATGGTTCATGCTATTTCACATAAATGTATTTCATAACAAAACATGTAAGTGATATTACATTCACATCGTGGATGTTCTACTTAGAGAAACATCACGGATATTCGGTGTGATTAGCTAAGCATAAAATTATGAAATACACTTGGGTATACTGGATTAAACTATGTGTGGAGTTACGCGTGTTTAATATGTACTTCGAAAAATCAATTGAATTTTCATATTGTTTTTAACCTGCAAACAAAATAATACGGTAAAGTGAAACCTAATGGGAAAACAAGCGAAAAAAGTAAACCAGAAAAGAGAGCATCGTGTTAGCTTCAAGAGACTTGGCATAATCATGATATAGTTAGGGATTATTTGAAAGCAGCTTTCAGAAACTAATGAACGCATCAATCAATGGCAGATGGAAGAAGAGTATTTTTCGCGAAGCGTCTTGACTTTTTCTGAGCACAGCTATTATTTCTTCAGAGCGACATAAAGAAATCGCATTGTCAGATACACAACCGGGATTACCGCAGCATCTGTTTTTGCTCTGGCTTCATGAATACATCCTGAATTGAAACCCAACTGCTGAATCCATGCAATATTCCGATTTTCCCTATGAATACTGCAATATAAAGTATAAACCCATTTGAATTGCAACATTGACTATAATCTTGAACACAAATTATGAACAGTAAAATCCGCAAATGCATGAAGAATATTACACGACTTGCGATGTACATACACGTAGTATAACAGATATTTAAATAGGATCTTTAAAAAGTCACTTATGGAAGATGTTAAAGCGGCCGGAGCTTAAGGATCGAAACAGGGCACATTTATCTTGGTAACAAGGACATAAGCAGCCAGGTCAAATAAATCTTCGCTTTGTCTTGTAACGCAATCAAAGAAAGTTACGAGTTTCTAAAGAAAGTGGCCGGCACGACTTAATGAATTTATCCTGAACGGCAGCTTAGCAATGGAAATTAGCTTCTCCTCATCAAGACGCGTTAACAAGCTCATTATACAAGTGTAATCGCATGCATAACTTTATAAATTATACACTATTAGTATAAATAAAAGAGAATGACATAGAAAATGATTGCCCTTCTATTTACATGCAGTAAATCTGGGACAACTTATATAATCTAATTAATACTTTATGCAGATAGTTTTTCCTAAAATCCTAAATCGATGTTTACTAGTTTCGCATTATAAGCAGGTATAGTACTATGCCACAACATTTTAAAATTGTAGGGAACATCCATAAAAGACGCCCAGCAAAAGAAATGGGTGGATATTCATATTAGGATGAAAACAAATGTACATAGCAGAAACCCATGCAAGTACTTGACAACACAGCATGAACAAACAAATGAAAAACTAATAATTGGATCGTAACTAAAACGGATTTCTCTATCCAAATACAGCTATAAAAACAGATAGTGGATTAGGAACCTGTCCACGTAACCCAGATAACTTTCTTTGCTCAGTTTGCAGCCTGAGATCCGAGATGGTCAGATCCAGATCCTGAAAGCCAATACAGCCCCTGGAGTAATCAACACCTTTCAGCTCGATTACCACTATTTGAAGTCGGTGAACTGGAATCGACGCAAGCCTCCTACCAAAGGACCCTCTTCTAGTTCTTTCTTTCCAAACGGGACACCTCAACTACGAATGCAGCCATGGTAGTCATAAAAGTAGGGTACCTACATAATTCGTAATAATACAAAAGGCTATGCATCTCGGTATAGCATGCATAGGCTATGCAAGGTATATATGAAATAGGTGAACAAATTTACCGGATATATTCCCGGCATGAAAACAACACAAAATCCTATAAACCCACGTCACCAAACGCTTACGTTTTTATAAGTAGCAAAGTCAAGGTGACGCTCCTAATCCATGCTCCATTATTTGAAAAAGTAACTGTTAATAGCCAAAATCGCACTTCGAAACACGATGATCGACCTATTGTCATATGACATTGATGACTTATGCAAAGCAGACATTATAGTTGTAATCTGAGGCACCTGTATCAGACACGGCACAGATGGTACTAGTATTTCATTATCAAGCCATAACTGTAGCAACAAGGTAATTGCAACGATACACACAACAATGATGTGAAGAGTAAAGCAGCATAAAATCAGAGCCAAAATTAGGAAGTATGCCTAATTCTTCATTCCGAACAAGAGGAAAAGTGCAAATCTGGGTTAACCAATGTCATTATAGTCGATCGAAATTCAGAGTCTGAAATCATTGCTATTAACTCGCCACTGCATTCATTTCGTGAATAAAGCAAAGACTAACAAGGAAAACTACAGTTCTTTTGGAGAAGCCTTCTTATACTCATTACTGTAATATCCCTGATTTAGTCCAACTTTTGCTAATACATATGCAGACCGCGCACGTACCAAATTAATATAAGGGGCCATCCATAAATGATGTCACGCATTTTTAGACATTTTGGACCCCCCCCCTATGTCACACATTTGTCGCATTACCTAGAACTCCCCCCCCCATGTCACGTCCCAAATTGTGGTTTAAAACAATAAAATGAGGCAAATGAGACAATGCATTTATTAAATTATTAAATTTCATCGAAAATAGGAGCAAGCCAACTGGCTAAATCATTCATTACTGTTATCGATTCATTCCGAGACTCCTGAACAACTTTCAATTGAACTCGTCATGGATTCCATCGACGAGTAAAGTTTTGAGAATCTTGGTTTGATGAGCTGGGAATATCTGACCCTTCCAATGCCCATGGAAGGGGTTAGGAAATCGGATGTCCATGGGACTGAATATGCAATTAAAACTGCATTCCTATTAAATGTGTCAGTTATAAACCTTTGAGGTGTGTGACATCACATTACTAGTAATCTCCCCCACTCCCTTGTCACACTTAGTCACACTTTGAACGACCCCCTCCCCACTAGAGCGTGCACATGATATCATTTATGGATGGTCCCTAAGGCCTACACGTTGAACTTACATTTATATTAACAAGCATATAAACAATAAGCCGCAAAGCTGAACTCCTAATTGAAAGATGCAGCATTGGTGAAAGATTCGGGAAGAACTGCTCCTTTTAAATGATAGCGGCACACTGAACACCCTGCTGTTGAACCCATCATCAAAGTATGATCTAACAGCACTTAAATTGGATAAAAAATTATAATAATTTATGCATAACACAAATACAACTCGCAAGAATATCGAAAGATGTATAAGCTATAGCATACTACTTGCTACATGCATATGTACAAATGATCCATTTTACTCTGAAAGAAATAGCAATTTGGTTAAATACTTAAAAATAGCGAAAAACAAATATTCTGTCTTAATTGTAATATACTAGTTGCATATCATTTATAAGTGTCATACCCATTTGAAATCGAAATATTTCCGTCTTTAACCTTCCGGTTGCCACAAACACTTGCACTTCTGAACATGCAGCATTGATTAAAAGGTTGGCTAGGACGACATAAATTACTGGCGCTACATGCAAATGTCACCACAATGTCAGAAATTTCATCTAGAATATATTGCATGTATACAATGCGCTTATCTGTGTTCGAGAAATGACAGAGCCCAGGGCGATGTCGTCGCATTATCACCACATTGTAAGATCAGTGTTACTAAGCTGACAGCCCTTTAGGTCCTATGGATCACATTTAGGCCCTGGAGGAAGAACACACGACGCCCAGCGACGTCAGCATGACTGCGTCATGCATCTTTTAAATGTCAAGTCCAAGTTATCAGTCGACTGCAAAAACGGAAGTAATGCAGCTTTGCTAAGGCAAATGTGTATACCCTATCTGAAACATGCCATTTTTTCCAACAAATTTAGCATATGCCGCCATTGCATGTAAAATTTATGTACGGCCTTTCTATTTTTGATTTTTATTTGCATGAATCTACAGGCTGAGTCGTTTACATGTCAACATTTTTTAGGAAGTGCATGGGGACGCTTGATGCAAAGGCATAAACAGAAAACTAAAAGTGGTATTGTAAGATGAGTATAGCGAGATGGACAGTAATTGCTGTAGCACATAAATAGATATTCTTCATTACTTTATAATACCGACTACTGAGGATATTGGTTATGGAAGAGCAACATGCAAGCAAAACCAAAAATGCATCCTGCCATAAAGCAGTGCAATAGACCGGAATTAAACCCTACTGAAAATATGAGTACAACTGGGGAAAAGTATCAATTATAAATGGTCAACCGAATGAAACAAAAATTAACGTGAAATGCAAAAATCAACACCATACGCAAACTGAAACCCACAAAGCCCAATCAATTTTCAAGTTATTGTACATTAATTTTCAAGTTTCATAAATGTATGCAGAAATATTTGCAGGACACAGTAACAAAATTTATAATAGACACTGTATATTTTTATTTGCACAAATCATTAATGATGGCATGTTTTTCGTATTATTCTGCACATTGTTGTAGCATACTACATTTAATATTAATTGGTAAACATTACATTTTAATACCAGCTCAGACCAGATAATTAAAATTGAAACGCAATACACCATTGTTCAAACATTTGTGCCCTGAAACCGCTTTTTCTTTTTTCCCCCCTATTATTGCCTTCCCGGACTAAAATAACTACTTCAGATGTTTTTAATTTAATGCACATCAATAAACAATAATGCGTGCAATAGAAGGTTAATACTTATATTGTTTAATTTTTCCAACCAAGACGACAATGTTATATTTCAAATACTGCAATCAAAAAATACAAAAAGTGAAGTACAATTGATTCAAGCCAATGGAATTCCTTGGAACTGATAATATTTAAAGAAAAAGTTTGAATACAGCTTGAAAGTATAGAAAATGATATAGCTAAAATGCGAAAAAAGAGGCACTTTTGCTGAAATGAGGAGATTATCTGGAGCGATGAATTCCGATCCAATGCGGATACTTGAATTTCACGGTGAATTGAGCAGTTTCTGTGAAATATATCTTCCAAAACCCATTTGTTTCCGTGTATGCAATGCAGGGATACCAAAAATGTTTAACCACATACTGTACTACATAGGTATGTATTAAAATATTGTTTTCATGATTAATCGTGTGACACCGCTATATCATTTTTAATATGAACAAATGAACAATCAATAGATCTGCTTTTAAACGTAAAGACTACACTCATTAGCAATTGAACTCAAATATCATATTTATAACTGGAAAGCATCAATATAAAAACTTCGAGCCCTACTATACAGACAAGTGAAACTACAGTCTGAGCGTTTCACCTGAAACAGTTAGTTTTGACAAAAGATCTCCAGATCTACTGTGTTGGTATTAATCGGTCCTATGAAAATTCACTCTCCTAATAAAGGTGTAAGAAGACCACAACGTTTCATTGAGAAAGTTCAACTTGACAAAATAGGTTTTTGGCAAATTTTCTCGTCATGCAGGTCATTTCACGGAACTCTTTTATGTTCAATGTAAACTTTCTCAACCACACCTTGGGATCTTCTTACTTCATTAGGAGAGTGAATTATCACAAGGCCAATTTAATTATCAACACAGTAGATCTGACGATCTTTTGTCAGTGTGTTTCAGTTACAATGCTCCATATTATACAATATTTGTTTCTAATTTTTAAACTCGTACACCATAAAACTGATGCATATACCCTACTTTTATATTATACTTCAGGTAATTGACTTCCTTCATCAATTCGTTACAACTAACCAACATTACACGATGCTGATTCGAAAGCTACACTATCTAAAATTCCAGTTCAGATTATAGAAATGCGGTAGAACGATGGAATGTAAAGGCCATTTGGAATATTTTAGGGTCTTGCACTAAAATTGAGCAAACCGGCAAAAGCTAGCTAGAGGATCTCAATAAGACATCGAGTTTGGGAGAAAATAGAAAGTAGTATTTTTCAAGTTTTGTTTTAGCACGGTACACAAGAAATCGTAATTGCCCTTGTCATGCACCAAAATTAATATGTCGCCAACTAATGATACACAATTTGTACGTCATGTAAATATCGTATATTAATTCGTTTTATCTGAATATAGGGCGCAAACAACAAGGAGGAGCTTAACAAACCAGTTATCGCGTGTCAGTGTCAAAGGCTATCTGTGATAAAGCAAAGCATATACCGTACGTATATTATAATAAGATGCGGTGACAAACCGCGCAAGCAAATGCATGTCACGTGAGGATGTTCTCAGAGCATTGATTTTGCAATAACGTCTTGCAAGGTTTTGCCATTAACTTGTCCCGTGTCCCCCCTAGTTCCCACCCATCGCCATCACTGTAAAATCTGGCCATTCTGTTCCAATTTCCCAACAGAACGACAGATAATAAGATCCGATTTCGATCGACACTTGAATAATAGTTGTACTCAAAGACGTGCGCCATTTGGATATATGTTACGTATATAGCGAACAGGGATTTACGTTGTGACATTAAATGCGAATGGTTATAATCTGAGTTAATGGGAAAAATATTCCTTGAATTTGCATTCAGAGTTTAGTGTGTGTGCGCGCGCGCAAACTACAAGAGAGAAGTAGGATTTGTAAAAATCTAGGTGGGTTCTTGTTTTGAACACATGAGGTGTTTACTGAAAATTGCACAGCCGTCATTTTTGTTCGGATTATCGCTTCCATTGCAGCACGTGCTTTGTTGGAAAAGCTAGCAAAAGAAAGCCAATGGAAGAAGGAGGGAAAGCAAAGAAAGAAAGAACAGAGGCGGCAGAAATTGGCGCTCTAACAAATGACCAGCTCAGCGACGGATAAAAGCTAGGATTATGCCTCGGTACTAGTGCACAGCGATGTCTTTGAACCTTAACTTTACTTTCGTCAAAATAAATAAGTGCCACGTTCTCCGCATCATTTCTTCGCAGCTATAGTTTCCAGATAACTCATTTCCTATAACACGAGCTCGGACACGCGTATATATATACTCTACACATGCAAGCTAGTGCATCACAAAGGGCAGCGTAATAAAAGATGACGTTAATAGGCTCCAGTAATTAATTGCAAGTCAATACTTCATCCATTTTCCCATATACAGTATAGCATTACTTGAGTTAACAGCAAGAGCAAGAATAAGAACCGTGCTCATCAAAATCTTATACGGTATATACAAGATTCACAAGTTGCATGTGGACAAATTATAATTATAAGGTAGTTCCTAAACTACCGCACAATCTGTAATTAAACGTCATGGCGCTCTATTTTTCAACATAGCCGCCTGGGTGGCGATCTATTAGAGGTGGCGGCGAACTTTCGACTAACTGGTCATAATTTTGAATGATAATTCAACTGAACATACTTAAAATTAAATACTGGCTTTAATAAGTTAATAGCCATTAAAACAATGCATACATTTTCTAAATTAACTCGCAATAGAGTTTCCTAAACAAGATAAACAAGAGAAGAATGCAAAATTAAAAGAGAATAAAGACTGGGCTGAGAACTTCAGGTTGAATTAGTTATTAATCGCCCTGTAAAAATCACTGCGGACAGAGGTCATAATGTTTAGTGTATTGAAGACAATTGCAGTGAGGAGGCTAACATCACAGATTATTAGGGAGAGCAATTGTAATACGTTTACTAACTCATAATAAATACTAAGATCGCTAATTAAATGTAATATATGGTTTTATTATTAAAATTAAAATGACACGCGTGCCTCATATTACACTTCAGTTGTTTGTTGAAAAGAAATGAACGTGAAGGAGGCAAACCAATTTTTTGGCAGGTAATGACTATAATTCCCTGCGGATAGCAGCACCAACAGATACTTGGGCTAACTATTTGCAATAAGGCACTATACGTAATTGAAAGATTTAGATGTCCAGCTGTGTATCGAGTTCCAATCGTAAATAATAATAATCCGCAACATAAAATTCTATTTTTTTTTAAATAAAATAATGTTTATTTCCGAAACTATGTCCTACTTTTCCCCATTGGGAAGCCTTTGATCAGATCCTTAAAACTGATTGTATCTTGCATAACACAATGAATTCTCAAGATTAATTTACAGTCGAACCAAAAAGGATTTCGTGAAACCATTTTTTGACAATAATTTTATTTCTACCAGACCAAATCAGCTCATTTTTGGATATAATATGCGCTGTTGACATCGTTATAAAGGCTCGCATGGATTAAAATACGCACGCACTTACGTACATCTCGCTTCAGTCAGGTGATAATTTCATAAACAACCAATCAGAATTGGTTTTTAAGACAATGCCGGAATAAGGACCAGAAGTCGACCAGCTGGCGGAAGAATGGTCTCAAATCTCACCCTCAGTCCACCATCCAGAAACTTATCGACTCGATGCCAACTCATTGTGAAGCGGTTATCAAATGTCGTGGCTTCCCCACGAAATAGTAGTTAATGTTCTATATTTTATATTACGGAAAGTTTGGGAGCGTTCAACAATGACGTAATCAAATAATATCGCCCTCGGAAGACCGACCTACCTCCCCCCGTCATCATTTGTTATTTTTTGCTTACCCACCTACCTACCTCCCTTATATTTCGTCATTTATTTTTAAATAAAACTCCAAAGCTAAAGTCAAATAATTGGAAAGAAACCAATTGTTCATATTGGTCTTATTTATTAAAAACTACAAAACTTCACAGAAACAAAGATACAATATTGAATTTTAAAAACTCAATTGAAACTACAAACACCAACTGAAAGAACAATTTAATCAAGCAATCATGAAAATGTGTTTAACACTGTAGATTACTTATTCTATCAGCACATCAGCCACGTCCGCCACTTCAAAAACTGGCTGAAATTTTTTCCCTTGTTCTTATTTAATTCCATGTTAAATATTATGACGTCACCTACTGACAAACAACCTACCCACTTCCATCATCTTTTGTCACTTTCAACTGACCGACCGACCTACCTACTGCGGTGACATTCATTGTTGAACGCTCCCTTTCTCCAATGCGCACACATCGGTTTCTACGAGTATGATGAAGTAAAATAGTCGACTACTACTTTTATGCTTGGATAAATATAACGTTTCATGTCAACTAGTCAGTTTCCATGTTACGTTACCAGTTAGAATGGATATATAAATTAAGCAGCTGTAAAAGCACAAAATGATCGAAGTTTTTGCAACCGGTGTTGATTACAGTTACCAATACGTAATTCGATCGTTTTGAAGTTTCTGCGTGTTTTTGTTTTTTCAGAAAAACGACAAGGCAAATTAATTTATCGTTCGTCAACATCAAAAAACAAGATATCTGGAATATGAATATAGTATATTGTACATTTCCATGCACGAAATACATATAGTACTAGTAATACTTCGATACAAACTCGAAACAAAATGTTAATTCACCATATCTCTCAAGCATTTAATTACCTAAATACACAAGGGCATAAGCAACATACATAAGCAACATTCTATTCCAATACATTCAGAAACCTCACATATTATAATACAGGCTTCAAAATCGTGAGTTTTTTTTACAAGATTTAATTTACGATCATATATAGGCACTTTAAAAAAGAAGGCAGCTAGGGATGCATATACAATAAAATATGTGTTTGCATTTGTCGCTTTCAGATATTCTAGGCAGTGAAAATCGGGCACGGAATTCAAAATGATAGACGCGAAATACATAACATACAATATTTCCAGTCTGGGAAACTGAAATAAAATGCAAGTGAAAGGAGTGCCTCAGCGGGGACGTACTAAAGTAGCAACGGGGAAAATCCTAAATGCAGAAGCGTGTCAACAAATATGAACCGCGAGCACTCGACGAATAAAATAATCTATGTCTAGGCCGCAGAATAAACTAGCACTTCGTACACTTTATGCTTTTGGAAATTCGCGAAAAATTGCGATATATGCATGGGAAATTGCGTTGCACAAGCAATGCAGTCGGAATGCGCATGCGCTGCTGACCTCCCTTAATATAGCGTCACTTATAGACAACCGCACGATGTCATTTAAATATTGCTGCCCACTTCCGGAAGAGAGGCGGCAAGTTATTGCCCATACAGAAAATTGTCCTCTTCACACGAGGTCTGAAATTTCTTGGCGACAAAAATATATTTTATGTTTCATAGAAGAGCTTGCAGGAAATATAGTATATAATCTAGTGCTTTAAATTTGTGATAGGGGCATTGTTATGTTAGCATAACATTACCATATTTGCAATCATTATAAGGGAAATATCTCAAAAAAATTAGTTTCAATTTGTACCATTTAACATTAATTATAAGAGTAAGAATTTGAGTTACTCATTTTTGTCCTCGTATAAATTAATTATGTACAGTTAATGAAGCGCCATACCTGTAATGGCAACAATTAACTGAAGGAATTATTTCATAACGTTATTTTGCTACAAAACAAAATAAACATTGCGATATGTTTAGAAATATAAATTGTGAAGACAAAGAATTACAGAACCTAAATATAGTAATTTGTATAATAATACTGTATGTATTTTAATTTAATTCAGACTACACATTAATTTAGGTTTACTCGCATGTAATCTGCTGTTCATCCAATCCCTAATTCACCTCGCCTACATGAATTATAAAATCATTACATCGTTCAATCTAGTTAATTAACATTTGTTAAGTTCAGCGAGTTCTGACTAGCGAATATGCATCATAACCACACATCTCAAATATGAGGCCCATATCGTATAGGTATACAATGTTCTGTCGGCGTTACATTCCTCGTGTTCAACACCAAAAGGTGTATGCATTTGCAGTATGTTACACCTCTTGGGATTCTACTCGTGTCAACAACTTAGCCATAACACATTTACGAGGTGTTATCTAGAATATTCCTTCCCTGCTTAATGGCAGCCAATATTGTATCGTACTCTGAATTGTAATGTGTACATGCATGACGCTATATGTTCGAAATTATATAACGTTATAAACACAGCATGGGGCAAATACAAGCGTGAGGCAAACAGTCTTGGCTTCAGGGAATATCTCGAAAACGGTGGCAGTTGTCGTTTTGAATGTTTTGCCATCGTATAGTAGTGGAGGGGCAATCCGAAAATCATGTCGCACGTGACCTATGACGTCGTCTTCAATGTCATTAAGGAATTATCTTTTACACCGCTTGATTTAGCACCCTAGTCCCAATTAGGAAGTTGTAGAGCATGGTCGAATTGGTCTGGTGGAGCAAAGTCTATGTCCCATTGGGTCACGGGCAAATTTACAGCCAATTTCTACTGGAGCAGGAAAGCCCAGTTGCATCTTGCTTGCAGCTTCCTTACGTGACACCCAGCTATTATTTTGGTGCATTGTGAGGATAAAATCTGAATAGTCTTGCCAATTGCCCAAAACGTCCAAGACATGCTATGATGTTCCAATTTTCACCTCGACTTGCAACGTCAGAATCATTTGCATATTCTCATAAGTACATTTCCCAAAAGGTAGAAGGATCGCTTACCTTTAGGCGTCACATGCTTCACCTGATATACAAGCAGGCCAATGCATCGAATAATCTAGCTGGGTGTCATGCAGGGAAGCTGCAAGTGAAGTGCAACTGGGCTTTCCTACTTCAGTAGAAATTTGCCCGTGACCCAATGGGACATAAACTTTGCTCCACCAGACCAATTCGACCATGCTCTACAACTTCCCAATTTGGACTAGGGTGCTAACTCAAGCGGTGTAAAAGATAATTCCTTAATGACCTTGCAGACGATGTCATAGGTCACATGCGATGTGATTTTCGGATGGCCCCTCCACTACTTACTATAAAATGGCAAAACATTCAAAACGACAACTGCCACCGTTTGAGATATTCCATGAGGCCCAGACTTTTTGCCTCACCCCGTATAACAAGGCTTCAACTAAATGAAAGCTACACAGTGTAAGCAAAAAATCAGAATTCATCAGATGGAATAATTAAGCATCTATACCTACAGGGTTCACTATTCAGAAAACACTAACTATAGCACACATAATTCGCAAATTGATATTAAAATTTTCGTTTCTATTTTTTCCAAACAACATTAAAAATGTCACTAGGTTGAAAATTTTTATTTTTAGCCTAAAACTTTAAGAAAAATAATTGTGACATCTCAATATTCATCTTACAAACAATTAAGATCGTTGTACACAACGTCTATCCATGTCAATAAAAACGGCTTCGGAATTTTGACAAAAAAAGTTCAAAATGCCATAAAAATCGCAAGTTGCGAAAAATCTCATTTGCAGAATAACTCAGCTGTTTGTCAAATGCCTTCAAAATAGAAGTTGGTAATTCTGGGATCTATACCAAGGCATATACAGCTATATAAAGTTCTCTGGAGAAGTTATCTCTGACGTACAAAAAATATATCTGCATGACAAACCGCGCCAGGAATACATTTCTCAATTCGAATGTTCAAAGTGCCATACATTGAGATGAAATCGCACCTATGTAATTCACATGAAGTCGAGAAAACAAGGCGCCTACATCGTCAAAACAAGAGATATCTTTGAAAAATATGTTGCGCTTTGCATTATTTTGAAGAGTCATTTCGCACAACAATAAACTATTGTGTCCAAAGAACGATTCAAGATTTCACGGTAATTTATGATACTGAAAAAAGGTCATTATTCTATGCAATTATTCAATACAGAACCCAGGAGAAAATGTTGCAGTTTGACAAAAAATGGGTGATTTATATCTCATTTCCAAATTTAACTTCGCATATTGCCAAATGACAGACAAAGAAATACTATTTATACAAAATTTGATTACAGATTGATAATTCTAAAAGTTGTCCGGAATTGTACACATTTTACAGATATCTCTCAACATTGTTGCTAACGTTACACGAGTACCCGGCAGAAGGAAAAATTGCCAATTAGCAAGTTTTACATTTGCATTTCAGCATTTACCTAGGAATTAGGATGAGGATCCAGGTAAACAAAGATAGTATGAAAGCCAATGTATATATGTATATCCTCTGCATTCAAAATTTTTTAACCTTTAATTTCAAAGTAAGTGCATAAGGACCATGCACAAGAACAGGGTCGCCAACCTGGTGGCCAATTCTTGGACTATTGAGCTAGTTAAGGTAGTTTTTAATAGTTCTAGCTCAGGCTAGCGCTTTACAATATAGCATATCATGTCTAAAAGTTGGCAAACATGCAGTATTTATGTTGTGTGTTAATGGCCGAAAAATATAAAGTGATCCACACGCGAAAAGTAGCCTATATTTGTTCCCTAAACATCTCTGGGAAAGAGCAGAATTTACCAAAAGTTTAGAGAAAGAATTAATTCCCAGTGTAATTTACCCTCCAGCACAAGACGTATGGTGCACACAATTTAAAAAAAAAAATAAAAATGTTATTCTGTAACTTACATAAAAAATACAATTTCCAAATTAACAATGTTTATAAACAACAAATGAAATGCAAATAAAAACTATGTTAATAATTTTTAAAAATTAAATCGATTTATTGTGTTCCAAGTGTGATTTAAATGAAAAAGTTTTGCTTTTAAATAAAAAATGTACATACAAATTTAAATTTGATATTTCAGGGTGCAATAAGTATGATAAATTCTTAGGGACATTACTGTAGTTCGTTATTAGGAATGCCTTCATTACTACATATTACAGCAGTACGTATTACAAATTACACTAGGCAACAAATTTTTATTTTTTTTTGTATCTGGCATATAAATATGTTCCTTTACCTAATTTTGGGTCGCTAAATCCAGAAATGTAGACGAAAAAATTCTCACACATCAGGTTTTTGAAATATCGTTAAATTAAAATATTACATACTTGTAATCGGATACATGAGCTTTTTGAAATATATTTCAACAAAAAACAAAAACAACAATGTTACTTGGACTGCATATTCAAGATTACTAGTATTAAACGTTGAAATACATATTTTTGAAATTCAACTGTTCATAAAAATAGTACATCTTTCAAAACAGTCAATGAGTAGTCACCCCTTCAAAAATTGGTTGATGTTGATTTCTGCTTTTATCCACCTAGTTTACCTGAATCCCTAGTCAGAAGCCAACAATAGTCCTGAAACGAAACCGCTACTTCAAAAGAACTTGTGGCCTGCAGAAATAAATAAATTGAACTATTTATAAAATTAATAAAATCACAAGCATATTACATGCTTTTAATTCTTGATGAAATATACGTAGGTGCACTAATGACATACCCCTATACCCATAATAACAGTCATATCTCAAAAACCAGATGTGATATGAATATTTTATTAATAGATTTGTATTCACCACCTAAAAGTTAGTTATAATAACATGTTCCGGTGCAAATGACTGTTAACTAGTATTATTTTTCTATCACGTCTAGATAGAAAGTTACAATAAAATTTTTCTTCTTTTCTATTATGAAGATTGTACACTTTTATAAAATATAATGCATGTTCTTAAAAATACACTTTTGAGGATCTCTCCTTGTACAAGTTCTGCTTTCCCTGATAAACCAGCAGTAATTGAAAGTTTTAAATTTAAAATGCGTTTTCTACATTACACTTAGGAAAAACAGCAAGTAGTTTACTTTGGGTAGTATAGTTTTCCATGTCTAAATTAAGATTTTTGACGGATTTTTAAAATAAATAAACATTTGAATACTTTCTTGGTACTGAGCACCTATGTTTGCTGCATAATGGAGGAAAAACTGCAAATGATTTTTTTCACTTGTTGCGTTATAAGTGTTATAACTCGTACACTATGCATTTGTCGACATTAGTCGTTATTGCCATTGTTAAAGTAAATTACATTTGCAACAATCTAGACCCAGCCGCAGATTTTTATGTCCAATGGTTTCCAAGATAGGACACTTTCAAAGTGGAAACTTTGTTAAAAAAATGAGAATTTTAAGTTTTGCTCTACTTTTGGGCCAAATATCAGCATAACCGTTCTTTCTGCAAGAAACTTCACACAGAGTACACTTGTAGTACGTTTATTGGCTTTCATTTAAGCACAAGAATGAGACTGTAGACCCAATAGGTCTCTTGCAATCGTAAAACAAGTGAAAATTGGTCTTGTGTACAGAAATACCATCATTAAAAAAATTGTGATGTGATAGAAAGATTTAGACTTCAAATTCGTTTTCTACGTTTCAAAACACTTCAGAAAAACACTATGTTGTACCGGATACAAAAATCGTGTTGACTAGTGTTATTTTTCTAGCGCAGTCTTGATGGTTTCCAAATTTTCTTCAACATTTGTGATACATCTAACTTCATAAAAGCTTTGCCCCTTGAGCCAAATTGATTCACAAAATTTCGATTGTTTGGAAGCCATATGTTAATTTCACATGTGCTATATCATTGAAAAGATAGTTAAACTACCATCAAGTAAAGAAAATATATTTTAAATATCATACATCTAGTAACTTTTTTCAGCAAATATACTATGTATTTTTTGCAAATATTTACACGGCACAACATTGTAATTTACGCAACTTAACATGATTCTAGAAATACGGGCCAAAGCTGGCGGTCTAATGTTTGGAGAAAACTTTGATTCATTAATTTATCTATATCTGCGATGTTAATAACAGGCTATATTATGTTGAAATTTCCTATTTGACTTGGGTATTTTAGATGCTGAGATTTAAATGCCTTGAGTCTTGTTTGAGAAAGCATAAAATATACATCTAGAAGCATTAATTTGGAATTGTAACTACCTTTCGTGAATTGAAGTATGAGCATTGAAACAAGCTCGCTCTGAAGAAGCAAGTCCAATAGTTCTCAGGTGGCCACGGGTGGCGCTGTTTGCTCGAAATGCAGTAGCACCACCTAGGGTCTGCATAGCCCAGGGGTGGGCAGACTACGGCCCGCGGGCCGCATGCGGCCCTCCAGCGTATTTTATGCAGCCCGTTGGCATGTACGTGCTACTATCCTACGCCGGTGTTTTATTATTAGATTTTAATTTTTGTAATTTTTTTGTAATTTTATTCCAAGTATTTCATTCAAATCTGTGGGAAATAAATCAGTTTTTATAGCTCTAGAATCGATTACTCACTAATCGATTCTGTAAATTGTAATTGAAGTTAGCTAAAATGTACAGTCATTCAAAAAAGAGTGACCCAATTTCCAAGTTGTATTTTTCAGCATTCGTTTATCATAGAAAAATGAGTGTTATACCAGTTGAAAGAGGTTTTTTATTTTTTATTGATGCAAACATGTGGCTGTCATCTTATTTATTAAAATGGTGTCAGTTCAAAAAAAAATTATTCAGATTTCTAAAACGAAATCGGTTGAAACAGTTCAGTAGGGAGCTCAATATTAAGCCGCGTTTATAGTTTGGCATTCTTCGATGGTATGGACAATTTGAATTAGCCTGCATAATAAAATACAGAACTTCCTCTGTAAGGTAAATCACTATTTTTTTTAATGATTAACCGGTATACCGAGAAATACAGCTTTGAAATCGGGAAATTCTTTTTTAATAACCTTGCATATGCGGCCCCTGAAATGCAATAAAGTTTTCAATGTGGCCCTCCGTAGAAAAAGTTTGCCCACCCCTGGCATAGCCCCTATAGAAATTAGGTCTCAAAGATATTCCACGGAATATGACTACATGGGTATGGCAAAAGTAACAGAAAGATAGCTGCCACTGCTCCAGAATAATAATATAATTGAAGATATAGAAATATTGTTTTGTTTTTTAGCTCCAGAAAATTAAATTACTGTGAAAACTATTTTTAATGAAAGACAGAAAACATACACAAAATACATGCCATCAAAGAAATCGCCGAAGTACTCGTATTTTAAAAATGAAGTGGACAAAATATTTGAAGGTTTGCAATAAGAATACAACAGCCAACAGGTCGTTACTTTTCTTTATCAAGCTAGCCAAAATTGAGAACAGTTTCCCAGAAGTCTGAACTAACAACTAAAATCGCCGAATTCCAAGACATGTATTGGTCAAACAAGCGTTCAAACTAATAATTCATGGACACTCAGATCCTTACAATAACCCCTGGTAAGACAGTTTATAAATTTATGAGCAGTACAATGCAAAAAAAAATGTTCAGAATGCAAACCAAATCTGCATATATAGGCCGACATTTAGAAAATAAATAGTCGAGATTTTTGAAAAAGGATGAAAAGTTCGAAATGTATATTACGGTCGCAAATATACAAATCCTTGTGACATCCTACAGCTCTCAAGGCTCAATGCAGGCCACCTCAGATAAGAGTAATAGCATCGCCGCACAAACGTATCAACGTCCTAGCCTGACGTGAAATAAGGACCAAATCGTCCCAGTTAAGGAAGATAACAAAAATTCACAATCTTATCCAGCAGCGAAAACGCTAAAATTCTGAAGCAGGTAATCGCCATTTTCCTGATTCATCGCTCCCGTATGACCAAATAAGTGACTATTACAACCTAGACTTGCTTCACCAAGGCACTTATAAAAAATAAGTTATATAAAACGACGTTAACAAACTCATCACTCAACAACGCCAATTAATCGCAACTGTGCTTCACAATAAACGTCATCGCAATGTGTAGAGCCTCCTCATCACGAGTTAAATCTTCATGGGCAGAGAGATGAAATATTCAAAGCAAGTAAACAGATTCAGTCTACATAGAATAAAATGATGGATTGATGTGGTAAGTAGAATGAATATGGAAAGTACTTCGTTGTCCCGGTTTTTTTATTTTTGCATACAATAAAAATTAGTGATAAAACTGGGATATGAAGTACAAATTTATTCCTATGTGGGGATTGCAAAATAGAAATGTGAGACAACAATAACATTAAAAAATATACACTTGTTTTGCTATTTCTATTGCATTATCTATGGTACTTTTCACTCTTATTTATTGCAAAATGCTGTCTAATATAATTAAGTACGTCTGTACTGTAATGTGTAAGTAGCCTATTTCGAAAAACAGAATAAAGTATATTTAAATAAATCGATATCAAAATCGGCTTGTAAGCAAAAATTTCTTCAGAAGTATGAAGGGGTAAGTTCATTTTAAAAATAAAAACTCACTTTACTTCCGGACCAATCTAAGTACATTTTCTAGATACAGCAAAGCACTTCAATCGCAATGTCAATGATCTCATGAATAAATATCGCCATTGAAAAATTCAAATCAGGAATAGTGTAGTGGTGCAGCTAGCACCGTAATGCTCTAACAAATAACAAGCAGTAAGTATTGAAATGATTCTATATGACTCAGCAAGTAGCAGACTTTGGTAAAAGGAGGTTCGGAACAATGTATGTATTTAAAAAAACATACACTACATTGAAGCGCAACCTATATCAAATTTTGTTTTGCCAAAACTCTCAAAGCATTGAAGAAACTTTGAAATTACGACACGATGAAACAATTTGCAGGATGCAAAACCATGTACCACATCGGACTCAGCAACAATATCACGAGTCCAGCTTGGTCTAGGAATTCACCGGATGAAATACTAATGAGACACACCGAGTGCAATGAAAATTCGCCTAGTGCTTTGTACACTATGCTATACGCTATGACTACACCGGACATATGTATGTACCGCTTACTGCTTTATTCTCAATTTTGCACATATATGTATATGATTTAAAATACCAAACACCCCTTCCCCAAAATGTAGGTTGAATTCTTATAATGACCCGGCCAACCTACCCCAACTGAACAGTGCACAGGGCCTTATACTGTGAACAATATATTAATTAACAGAGTGAACTCTTCCCAATTGTGAAATGCATGTGATTCCCGGCTGTTAAATTACAAAGGAAAAACAACAAAACATATCCAATAGATGTCAATTAATATATATACATCTCAGGCTCTGCTGAACTCCACAGTTCAAATTTTAGTATAAATAATAACTTATAGATAATCTCAGACCTTCATACAGGGTGTAAAAACGTCTTACCTGTTTGGAAATAACGTAGACAGCGATGATTCTAGGTGACTTATGAGGATGAACAAATTTGGCCTACACACTGGGGGACATCTATCTATGACGTCAAATGTGGCCTTGATGCCTGGTTTCAAGGCCATTCGAAAACTAATTTTTGTTAGTTTTGCCGAGTTGATTTTGCTGCTGTCCCTTAACTTAATTCTTACCAACCTCTCAAAGCAAATGCAGTAAAGCGGTTGTCATGCAGGGAATAGACGTCCCCCAGTGTGCAGACCAACCTTGTTCATACAAATAAGTCACCTAGAATCATCACTGTCAAAGTTATTTCCAAACAGGCAAGACTTTTTTTACACCCTGTATAAGTAGCCACTTTCTCCGGCAAAAAGACGAAACTACAGGGGATGCAAGTTTCCATTAATTAGGAGTTCAGAATGATTTCACATCTTACCCATCTAGAAACCTTGTTCGTAGTTACGGCACTAGATCTGTACTGAATACACGCAAAGCTACTACTTGTTAATAAAGTTTTGATTTTATGTGGACCTCCGATATGACAACAGGCAAATGATTTTGAGTAAAGGTCAATTCTTGCGCGCCATTAGAAAATAAATGGAATCGGATGCGGAAACGGCTAAAAAAGAAATTTATGCGTCTGCTAGACGGTTTACAGAAAAAGGAGAAAAATCAGCGAAGTCGGAATTTTACTCGCTGGAGAACTTAAACCATGCAAAAGGGTCCCTGGATGCGAACCGAGAAGAATCACAAAGAAAGAAACTGAAGCTATGGGGGCTGGTGCTGCAGTCTAAGAAAATCTTACTAGAAAAAAAAACACTGAAAAGAAAAGAATAAAATAGCTGCGCCGTAGCGGTGCTTTCTTGACGATATCGACCGTCTTACAATCGCAGCTCCCAGGAGACCTTTTGCACAAGACGTGAAAAAAAAGGCACTTTCTACCGGAAACAAGAATTATAGCATAGCTTCCAGACCTCTGGCCTTTCTCTTTTCTCACGTCTTTTCAGTGCAAAATCGAGTAGGACTGCTATTTTGCCGAGTTCGTTTTGCAAACATGGCCACCCGTCATATTATCAGCGACATTTCCGGTCCTTGTGATGGCAGTCCCTTTTTAGCGCGCATTAGTGTATGGAAAAAAAAAGAAGTTATGATATAAAATGTCGGCGTCGATCGATTACGGCGGCATAGGCGAGCCTTGCTCGATTACTTCTTAAAATGTGCGCGCCGCTGCATATAGTAATGATGAGCATATCACGAAATAATAAAAACCCGTCAGTTCTGGCAATTCATCACGTGCTCATAAAGTTAGAAGAGATGCATGATCTCCTGGGGTCGTGATTATGCCAGGTTAAAATTTCGGTAAAAGAAAGGGGGTTCTTTATTTTGGCGACGATGCAGCACGATGAAAGCATCAGCAAGCAAACAACATAATGGTGGTGTCAATTTTATTTCCATGCTTAGGAACGAGAAGTAATTGAATTTATAATTAAAGTATGAATCCCAATTACTAGTAGCTCACGTATGATACAGTGGCATGACATGTATACTCCTTTCAGGGGTAAGAACCGTATAAAGGAGTCTATGGGGTGACGTCAAATTAACTACGACGCTTGTGCTAAAAGCATGAAATTAGTAATCCTCCGCCGACTTTTCACATTTGTTGCATTTTCAAAATGGCGGAAGAATCCTTCGCTTCAACTTCTTTTCATTCTCCAAGTGGATATCTTTCTAAACATAAATCGGGAAAGCGCATTTCCAGCGCCGAACTGCTATTATTGTTCAAAACTGTAATTGAATTCCACTACTGACCAACGGAATTGGCACTACTTTCTTGGGCGGAAGCGCATTGGTTTAAGGAGGCGGCTTGCAACCTTCCATAGGGCCCATTATACGGTTCTTACCCCTGAAAGGAGTATAGTAGCATTCGTATACAAAATCCGATGGACACCTTAAGCATTAATACCCATCATTACAAAATTTAGCAAACATCCAAAATTATTATCAGGACATAAAATCCTCTACCCTTCAATAAAAACGTGTTAATTCACTGACAATTTTAAGAATTATTATATTCCTTGATATTTCTAGGTTATCCAGATGAGTGGCAAACCCTGCATTACTTAGTAATGCAATGCCTGTTGCAACCAAGGTGCTAGGTGGGAAAAGCACGGCCCACTCAATGATACATAACCTATGCGATCAATTAAAGTAAAAATATCAACCAATTAGCAACTTTAATCGTATCCATAACCACTGAAAATTTATAAGAATAACCTAAATTTCATGTTGGAAAACCACCGAAAATCTTCCTTAGCATTTAATAAAACGAAAGAGGCAATACAGTAGCAATGGCGCCATTTAATAAAAAAAAAAACAGAAATTTCAATAAGTAAACCAAGCATCTCACACGAGATAAATCCTAATGAAGACTAAGAACGCGTCTTGGCTTGGAACTCAATAGATTAGGTTAGCCAACAAAACATCTGGAACAAAACTAAAAAACTAAAACACTTTTCGAAAAAGCAACCAACCATAAGTATATTGAAAGCATCATGGAAATGCCTAAAAAAGAAGATTTTACAACCCTTAACACAATCTGAGAGCATATAAACATTTCTACTGAAAATACGAACTAGAGTTTTCAGGGATCGCTTTAATATGTATAAATGCACACATAATACCAATTATGTGTAGTATAGAAAATCCCTTTTCAAAAGCAAAGCACTAAGTATTTTATAAAGAACATTTGGGGGTAAAAGGTATAAATATGATTATTGCAAATTAGGTGGTGCTACATATATTCATTCTGTCTGCAACCAAACTAAGGTCCATTATGTGACGTACAAAAGTATTAAGGATGACGATGTTCATAGCGCATCACCATTTTTTATCAGGAAACACGAGGCAGTAGAAGATGGATTCGAGCAAAGAAAGCGATGATTTATGATAGAAAGATCACTTTACCAAAGAAAAAACATTTGTATACTATAGTCGTGAGGATCATATGTATGCACAAATATGGAAATCAGCTAAAACAGCACGAAGAAACAAGTGGGAAAGTTTGTGCCACGTTTTGCATCTTTTATCATCAGCGTTTGCTCAATATTATACGAGCACGAGGTCAGATCGTCGCTATTGATAAAATGGCGATAGGGTGAAGATGAAGACAGAAGACGAAGAGGAGCGGCAGAAAAACTTGCGTAAAGAATGTCTGCTTCTGTGATATAGTGTCTAAAAAACAATCAATACCAAGCAGAATCAACCAGCCTGCGAGATCCTGAGTTTCAAGTGTCTCTTCGGTTGACAGGTTACATACACTTCGAGCTCAACTGATTTTCAAATGAAGCGATACATAAATACCTATAGTTGGCGAAAATGCATTCCTTTCTTGGATGTTACAGCGTTCTCACATTTTGACAAAATTGTTTCCCAAAATCCACTAATACGTAGTTATCGGTAAGAAGTCAACTATTTTCTTTAATTATATTTGGGTTTTGCAAACCTCATAGCTACTATACAAATGCTGGTAAAATAGACACGTGTTAAGGCAATAATATTTTTAAATTCGTAACTACTCTGAAATTTTTCAACATGCAATACTGGGAATATTTTTAGAGGTTTTTCAATAACTGTTGTCATTTCCTTTTTAAATTTGGCATAACTGCAAAATGTAACACAAAATATTGCTTCTGTTATAAACAAAACCAGAAATTTGCATCTATTTGGTCTAAAACTCTCAATTCATAGATTCAGGAGTTATTCTGCACTAAACAAAATGGACAAACTTTGCAAGTAAAATTCCACATTTTTGATGTGTCATTAAAAGAATATGGTCTGAGCCCTAAAACACCAATTATAAACTACTCATCACAGCTATATGATTTTTTCCAATATTTATTGGATAAACATTCATCTGTTGTAAGGTTCGCGCTAACATGTAGGCCTACACAATAAAACCGACACTTCAGTAATAATATTTCACTTCATTAACGATCTTGCGTATCCACAGTAATGTGCTGTTTTAGATTTGTACCCAACTGTAAGACGAGTCCAAATTAATAATATTTACAACAAAAACCCACTGTTTCACGACTTTTTAATGTAAAATTATACCGTAGTTACTAAGAACAACATGTATTTGCTTATTCAGGTATTAAATATTATTTTTTTCTACGCCATCAAAGTTCAGGGTAAAAACATTTCGTTTACTCAACATATCAGTAATATTGCAACGTACTGTGTTCCGACCCCTCAATATCCATGCCAACTCCTCCACCAGCTCATAAAAACATTGCATAATCTTCGGAGGTGGTCGCAGAGACATATGCTCCCACAATAGCAGCTCTGACAATGAGTGAAAACATTGGCCTTGCCTATCTAGAAGTGAAACGGACGCTGAGGATTATAGGGAGAACAGGATTTGATGAAATAACTAATAAGCCAGTTTTCGTATTCCTCAGATTTGTTGATTGCATTGGTTGAGGTTTCGGGACGTTCAGAGTTCCCGTAACTACTTCAGTGCAAATAACTTAAGGTTTGTGATTGCCAGGGTTGAAATGAACTGTCACAATATATCACTGGAAACTACACCCTGTATGCCACCTGTTATTATCATTACATGAAACGTTCTTGATTAAAACCTGCTTTTTCTGATAATATTGATCTAAAGGAATATTTATCCAGGTGCTGAATTCATATCACATAATTCCGTTTGCTTTTAGGGACCATTTACAAATTACGATACTCAAAAATACAATATTTTTGGACCACCTCCCCTTACTATGAAACATGTGAAACTCAACTTCGATACCCCCTGCCCCCTCTGCAATGACAAACTATTTTCAATTGGTTGATTCTTGTGAAGTCACCACCCACATCTCAGTATGCCCATCCCTTCAAAATGTGGCAAAGAGCGCAGTTTGTTGCTATTAGATCATTAGAATTTAGGAATGCGGGCATGAAATTTCAATCAATTTATGGCTTAAGGTGAAGTTTGAAACCCTTCTTTGTGACCCCCTCCCACATTATGAAACACGTTGGAAACGCATTATCTAAATCCCTCCTTCCCAGATCGCTTCATAGTTTATGAACGATCCCTTTAGCCATTTGTTAGGCCTTGGATTAGTTTACCCGCGGAAGAAACTTGCCTTCTCTCTTGGGAATGGTAATCGGATGAGGTCGACAAGCACATAGTATGTATAAGAAAAAATTCTGACGACGATCATCGCCCTCACTTCTGTGAAAAAAACACATCGCAATCGTTGGCGGCCATCTTGATGGCCAATCAATCCTTCTCATTCTTAACAATCGCGTTTCTTGCAAACAAAATCTAGTGTTAAGAATCATTTCCCATCATATCAATTCAATTTAACAGTAGACCACTGTATGCAGATCAAAAGAATTTACTTCGGGTTCAAGCAATTATAGCAGTCTAACCTGTAAAAAAAGAGGCTTCAACTTAATTCACAGACATTATTTGTCGAACTAATGTTTCAAGTGAATAATTCAGAATTGCGTTACAAGGTAAACACCTTGAATAGATATACTGTACGTATACAATAAATACGCACATCACGTTTAATTATATCACTTCAAAAGTATCCACGCCTTCGATCACTCAGTCTCAACTTGAGAAATTCACTTTAAAAGCTCTATTCCACTTGGCACCCGTGAGAGCACACGTGAATATTGGAAATACTGTATATTAACCATCAAATCATAAATTTCCTCCTCAGTCTTCTCTAAAAATTTATATTGCGAATTAATGAAGACAATGTTGATATCCGACTTTAGAGAAGCAACGTAATCCAGTGGTTAACAGAATATAAACTTGTATATTAGAATTATTTAATGTCAAAACGGTTATAAAGCTAGAGTTGATCCCAAATGGTTGGCTTAGTGATTAAGTGCGATTTTCACTAGTTCAACATTGATATAGTTCAATATACAATACATATCAGTAGGATATATAAAATAATAACTTGAATCACATATTTATCAGTGCATTAATTAAATATAACATTCCACTTTGAGGTGCGATGTGAAATGCTGAATGCGCCATAACTGATTTAAGTGGAAGTTATACAAAGCACATTTACTATTGTGCCATATGGCTGAAATTTCAACCAATCAGTTGGCTTGAAGTATTGATAGCATTATAAATAACCAGCAAAACAATTTATACAATAGTTTAATTTCTAATTGCATTGTAGAGTTCGTAGATTTTCATTCAAAGAACATACAGATTGAAGGAAACAATTTGTATGACCGATCTGTGGGAAAGTTGCGCTCAATGAAAGAAAGGCATTACATCTTTAAAAGAGTTGAAATTACACTGCCGATGACGGTTGGGTGTTATCGATTTTCTTCGACAGCCATGTAGTGCGGGTCACGTGACCAGCGAAATGGGTATTTTTACCGCTCACTCGGCATAGGGAGAAGTAATAGGCAAAAGAAAGTCCAAATATTTTCCTCCAAATCCAAGAAATAGTGGAATTGGGTGCATTGAAAAATCACCCTAAACCCGAAGAGTTGTTTGCATTTTGTGACAGTATCGACCAACCGGCAAATCAGACTCTCCCATGCAACCAGGAGATGATCACTAACTGCAAGAACATGCTGACATTTGAAGCCCCTTCCATAATTCAACAATATTTGCAATTTAACGCCATCTTGTTTCCAGAATCTCAAAATGCCAACAAACTTTCCGTAATCGTAGTGCGGTACTCTGAGCAAAAAATACTCGGCAATTGTTATAAAAAGAGGAAAAAGCGAGAAATTCACCGCATATATTTCATTTGCATATACGACATGGTATGACTGATACTATGGAGAATAACATAACATAATAAATTTCAAATATTATGCCTATTATATTGCAATTGGATATGGCAGAAACATTACATACCTGCTATGATAATTAGATTACAAAATCTGATTTTAACCTTGAATCCAAATTTAATTTCAAAATAAGGTGTGTAGTTACTGAGGTACCTTGTTTAATTTAAGTCAAAATCCTATCTCCAAGATTAGTGCAAACTGGTTTGGAAGAACAGATAGGAGACTCAAATTTGGTCATGTGACTTGGTGATACAATGCAAAAACTTCTAGTTACGAGTTTTGTATATGTACCTGTTTAGATTGACTACAGCAATTGATTTAATTTGAAATTACATACTACCACACCAAAGCAATTTCATTTTGGTTTTGATTAAATGAAGCAGTTGTTTGATTGTAGTTATCTTGTAAAATTAAGAAATGTAAATTCTTAATTGGTATTCATAAGTGTTTTCTTAATGTATTACAAACCTGTTACTCCTAAAAATCCCTTCATCGCTAACCTGTAAGAAATTTATAGTCGATAATCTAAAGTTCATTAGAAAAAGTTTGGAAACCCAAACAAGTAACAACTGTGTTACCCAGATTCTTTTTACAGTTAAAGCATATGGAATAATTCCCATTCCATTCTCATTATTCGTACATATGACATACAAAAGTATACAGGACCTAACTGCAGTATACAGGGTGGTAATAAAGTCCTTTGCCCCCCAAAAACTTTTACATGGTCACATATAGTAAAAATCTGAATATGCAGAGACAGCAAGTCAGAGGTGCTCTATCCAATGGTGCCAAAATATCTGACCTCTGCACTTGCTTTCAAGGTCATCCGAAACCTAACTTGGCAAATACAATAGCTAGACCAAAATTTCAAATTAGTACCATGAAAAGGACATTGAAATTAGTGCAACACAGCAACTTTTAAGTGAAACGGAGCAGAGGAGAAGCGGCAATAAATTTATTAGTTTTGGCAATTTCATGTGAGTTGTGGATTGCAGGGAAGATGACTGACAGGAACAATCGTTGTCACGTTCCCTGCAGTACGCGCCTGGTGTGCAATTGCGACGGTTGCGCCCGTCGGTCAACTTCTGTGCAATACACATCGCGTGTGAAATTGCCAAAACTAATAAATTTATTGGCACTTCTCCTCTGCTCCGTTTCACTTAAAAGTTGCTGTGTTGTACTAATTTCAATGTCCTTTTCATCGTACTAATTTGAAATTTTGCTCTAGCTATTGTATTTGCCAAGTTAGGTTTCGGACGACCTTGAAGGCAAGTGCACAGGTCAGATATTTTGGCACCATTGGATAGAGCACCTCTGACTTGCTGTCACTGCATATTCAGATTTTTACTATACATGACCATGTAAAAGTTTTTTGGGGGGCAAAGGACTTTATTACCACCCTGTATATATATAAATAAAATGAATTTACAAGTAGCAAACTTTTTCACCTATCATTCCAGCATCTCGGGTAATTTTTTGTTAATACCTTCCACAAACGTCATTCAAGTATACAGATGTTTGTCTTTGTTGCACTATGTATGCATTGAGGCAGCATTGCACTAGTTTACACATATCCTTAATTTGGAGCAGCTGGAAATTTCTGAACCTGCGAAAGGATTTTATTACATGCAAATCCGGCAGATTAGTCACGAGTCAGTTGTAGGATACATTATAAAGAGATGCAGCCCTTAGGCACCCAACTCCCCTGAACACGTAACCATATGTAATGGCGTATGCCTAGCTGCTACATATTACAGCTATCGCGTCCTTCTGTTGACAGTTTGATCTCAAAGGTTTTAGGGCAACACAGCTTTCAGGCATTAATCTATCATTGACGGGTCAGCACGCAGTTCGACAGATTGCTCAGTGTTCCCTGCTGAATATGGCCGCAAAAATTAGGCATATACGTCGCCATCAGATGTTGCCCAAATCACGTCTCAGGCCATTGATCAGAGTTATACAAGGGATCACTTATTAATTACAATCCAACGTATTGTGTGCAACACTTCATACGCGATTACACAACTGCATATCGATAGTGCTGTAGCATAAAATCCTCCATATGAACTCCAAAAACACAGCAGCTTTAATATTAACAAATAACATTTAAATTGAAATCAATATTTATATGATCAGCTCATGGGAATTCTTTATACCAGTTATTGGAATATAAATACAAAATGTGTTATCTTCGCTATGTCATGCATGCAAGTACAGGCAGGCCTGTTGCAAATTGTCAAATCTACAATTCAAAATGAAAGCAAATCGCAAAATAATTGAATATTCAAGATGCTCGAAATATACAGGGCATTTTTTAAATAAGTGGACAAATTTACAGAGTATACTCCCTGCATAAAATCAAGACAAACATCCTAAAAACTTATGCCCCCAAACGTTTAGGTTATAAGTAGCATCTAAAATGTGACGTCCATACTTCATGCTCCCCAATTTAAAAAAAAGTAACAGGTAATGTTGTCAAAATTGTACAATGAAACACCATGACATTGATGAATTATTGAAAGCAGACAGCGATTCATACCTCAAAACTAGTTGTAACGCGAGGCATATGGATCAGACAAACACAGGACTGATGTTAGCGATTTTGGCTTTGTGAGAAGTACCTATGGCAGAAGTGCTACGGCACGGAACGCATATCATGAACAGCTACAGTGCTTGCATTTTCTACATTGACACCCAATGAATGGTTACAGTCTTCCTTTTTGGTTTGACACTAACCCGGGCTGACATGGTTTTTATGTATAGCTAGCTGTGTTAATGGCTATGGATGCAAGGCAGTACGGTTGTAAAATGAAACCTTTCCACATCAACAACAAACAACCCATCACACCTTTGGCTCAGCGTATCGCTGGCTAAGAGATGCTGGATCATTCTCACTATGCGCAGGAGAATGAGGACGACCAAGATATGTCTGGACACCTGCAGTGGAGGAACAAGTCTTACAGCAAGTTTCTATGCATCCAGGCATAAGCAGAAGACAAGTGGCGCAATGTGCAAATGTTAGTCACATAGCCACCTGGTGAATATCCAAACACATGAAGCAACCTTTGAGGGAGATGGAATCATTAACTTTCACAACCAACATCAATGGGACATTGTGGTGAATCCACATGCTACCATGACTGGATGCCATTAACAGCAGTTCAGTATTAATCTTTGGGCTGGAATTGTGGACGTTTGCTTCGTAGTACCACGTGTTACCACACCGTCTGACGGGCAACATCTACAGTGACTTCCTTGCCAACACCCTCTCCCAATTACAGTAAGATGTTCTTCTGGCAACCAGGTTGAACATGTGGTTCATGCATGATGGTCCTCCACCACATTTCAGTCGTAATGTTCTCAATGACATTTCATGACAAGTGGATAGGAAGGGCAGGACCTATTGCATAGGCAATACGTTCACCAGACCTGAATCCCTTAGATTTCTACTTTTGGGGGTCACACATGAAATATACTTAGTTTATGCAACTGCAGCCGAACTTCGTGACCAAATTTTTGCTATGCGACCATTCGCAGCGTTCCTGGCGCCTTTCATCAGGAGTGACTGTACATGTTGATACGAGCTAATGCCTACATTGAATCCTATGGAGGACATTTTGGAGCATCTTCTCTCTTAATAAATTATCACTGGTACGATGCGGAAAGCATAAACTATGGAAGTAATGTTTTAGGTGCTACTTAAAAACTTAAGCATTTGGGGACATAGGCTTATAGGAACTTAATGTCTTGTTTTTATGTACAGAGCATACATACCCTGTAATTTTATCCACATATTTCAGAAACACCTTTTATATGAAGTTTAAATACGCCACAGGTAGCAGTGAAAGGCGAAAACAGATTTTATTCAGGACCAAGAAAGTGCAAGGATTTACCCGAAAATGCCATTATATGCATACTTTGAAGTTAAATCTTTATTCTTTGTGTTTTTAGAAATTGGAGTATCAAATAGGAATAATACATTGAATGTAGCCCACTAATAAAGAAACTAGGACATGACGTATTAATTTTGTATCAGGAATATTAAGCATTCTGCCAGCAGAAGTGAATTGGAAAATTCAATTTGCACTTGAAATGAACCAAGCGCAAATTTTATTATAAGCAGGTAGTATATATTTTCTTTATAAATGAGGCTTATTTGTTCAAATGCCTATGTAATATATTGAGCCAAAAGGTTACTGAATATTGTGTAGACAAAAAAATGTAGCATATTTTTCAATAAGTAGCTATGCAGGTAACACATAAATTAGTAAGCTGCAAGAGAAAGTAACAGCATTAACGCAGCCGCGAAAGAACTATTAAGTTATATAGGCACAGAATTTGTCAAAAAAATATTACTTAAACACACCATGCAATTATTGTACTCATAATAATTTTGCAATTGTTTTGCTCATTACTTAATTATAATAATTAAACATTTAAAAAAACGTAAAAAACGTAATAAATTTCATTTAAAAAAGATGATCTAATTGAAGTTTGGGAGTACAAAATATCGATTTGGATGGAATGTAATGTTCCGAGTTTCAGCAACAGAGATTCCAAGCTGTCAGAGGTTGGGGAGAGCGAAAAGTATGTGATGGGGAAGAAGTGGCCATTTTGTCCGTTTCAAATCACCCCCTCGCTCCTCACCCTTAATACTATATCCGCTACACGATAGCAATAAAGTTCAAACTAGGTCGACGAACATCCGCATCTTGGAAATCGGTGTAGTGTGGCAGTAAAGTCGAACGAATCAACGTAAAAGCGACAAAACCAAACAGTAAAACGGAGATTTTTACGCGACTACACGAGGAGGTGACTAAAACAGGACACGGTTGTAAATGCCATCTATTATACAATCCTATTTATTTCTCGTAATAGGCGCATGAAACAATGTTTGCTGATTGGCTAGCTTATGAACGCACACATCATCATTTGCAAATGCGTAGGAATAACGGAAATTTAGGCGATACATTTCAGAAATGCTCTCTAAGTATTCACGGAAATAGAAATCGTAAATTTGCAATTTGATCGTATTTAATTCCACTGATTTTTTTTTTCACTTCCGGAAAAAATGAATTTGTTCATGTCAAAGCTGCCCAAAGGGAGAATACCCATTGTGACTAGAAATGTGGAGCAGCAGAGTCAACAAAATCATATTGTCCGAGCAATAAAAAAATTGTTGATGTTGAAATAAGAAAAGGAAATTAACGTCATCGAAACAAATATATTTTCCACATGAAATAAATAATAGGCCCAATGCAGGAATTAGTACATACATAGCTGCTTGCTTCTTATCTAAGTTTAGACCATTCAGTATATAAAATGTGCAGAAATTTCATTAAATTTACGACATGAATGTTCCAATGGTAAACATAATGCATAATTCATGCGAAATTCGTTCGCGGTGGATTGGCTATTTCCAAAACTCCGTGTATAAACTTGCATTTAATATGCTCATTCATCGTGTTAGTTTCATCACAGTAAATATTTGATAAATGTTTGCATAGCTTAGCATAAGCAGGTACCTTAAAACATTGCTTATAGACATTAAACCAGATTAGAATGTGTAGTGTTGTCACAACTTGTTATGTTGCAATAACTTGTTATACTAGCTAATTGTTGCTCTTGTGAAATTCCTTTGTTTGTTATCACATGACCACCTACAACATGTAATAAATACCCCAGCTGCAGCTATGAACAGGGTCAGTCCCCTGAATGCAAGCTGGTAGCAGGAACGCTTGTCTGGTGCCTTTTTCTTAAATCCAGTTCGAACCCATCGCGATACGACATTTTGGCGACGAGGATGGCCACTTTCAATGCCCTGCCGCTGCTCCCATTTGATGTCTCAGTCGATGTCTCAGCTTTAGCCCAGCAATGGAAGAAATGGTTTGCAAGGTTCGAAAATTATCTCATTGCTGCTGATATTTCTGATCCTAGACGGAAAAAGGCCATGCTTCTGCACTATGCCGGTGACCAAGTGCACGATGTTTACATTGCACTGGCCGCTGCCCTCGCAGTACCAGAAGGCGTACCAGGAGTGCAGAAATTCGATCCGGGTGCAAGTGCTGATGACTATGCTGCCACAGTTAGTCTTCTCTCGGGCTACTTCAAGCCCAAGCGAAATGTTGATTTCGAGACTTACTGTTTCCGACAGTGTCGACAGGAGGAGAACGAGACACTGGCGCAATTTTGTACGCGACTCCGTACACTTGCGACTACGTGTGAATTCACCGATGTTGATCGCGAAGTGAAAACGCAAATTATTACTGCCACGCGGTACTCTCAGCTCAGACGTCGGGCTCTCCGCGAGGACGGGCTGACCCTCTCACGCCTTCTGGAGATAGGATTGGCGATGGAAGTTTCTGAATTACAAGCGACGGATATCGAAAAAGCAGTGTCTGCGGTCCAGAAGCCGGCCGAGATACTCCGCGTACAGCCGGCGAATCGTCCACGTCGACGAAGATGTGCGACTACCCCGAGTCCCACGGCTATGACTTGCAGGAATTGCGGTCTTCAATGGCCACATGAGGGAGGACGCGACAACTGCCCTGCGAGAAATGCTACCTGCCGTAAGTGCACCAAACTCGGACATTTCGCCCGCATCTGCAGGTCAACCACACCAGCTTCGAGCAAGGCTCCTAAACCCCAGCGAGTGCAGAGGAGGCAGCAGACGGCTCTACTTCAGTACGCTCCTTCAGACTCATCGGCTGATGAATGTGTTGCGACGTTACGGCTTGGACAACGTTCCACTGCTCTTCAACGGACCCCTAAGATGATGGTGTATCTCGATGGAGTTCCGATCTTGGCCACTATAGATTCTGGTGCCACTATAAACGTCATCGATGAAGCGGTTTATCGTCTAGCACATTCTCGGTGGCACCTTCAGCCAACGACAACCCGAGTCTTCTCATATGGTAGCAAGACCCCACTCAAGCTCTTGGGGAAGTTCTCCGCAATATTACAACGCGATGACCAGTCAACTAGCCTCCTGACTACATTCTATGTAACGCAAGGGAAAGCCGGCTGTCTGCTCAGTTTTCGGACAGCAGTAGACCTGAAGTTGCTTCAAATTGTCCAGTCCATCCTGCCTCCCATGGACGACATAAAAGCCACCATCAGGCGACAGTACCCAGCCCTATGCCGCGGGGTTGGACAACTCAAGAAAGTCCTCATTCGACTACACGTCGACCCAACGGTACCTCCTCGTGCGCAACACCACAGACGGGTTCCCTTCCACCTACGAGAAGCAGTTGAGAAGGAGATTCAACGACTCCTGGATGCAGGTGTAATTGAAAAGGCTATCGGTCCGACCCCGTGGGTTTCGCCGATCACCGTGGTGCCAAGGAAAAGCTCTGGAAACCTACGCCTCTGTATAGATATGAGATGCCCAAATCAGGCCATCAGCAGAGAACGCCACGTGATGCCGACGATCGACGATGTCCTTTGCGCCCTCAACGGTGCTACAGTTTTCAGCAAGTTAGACCTCAAGGACGGCTATCACCAATTACTACTGCACCCAGCATCACGTGTCCTAACAACGTTTTCAACCCACGTTGGCCTCTTCCGTTTCAAGAGGCTTAACTTTGGTGTATGCGCAGCGGCCGAAATTTTTCAAGATGCTGTCAGACAAGTGCTTGTGGGGCTCCGCAACGTACTTAACCTAAGCGACGATATCCTCGTTTTCGGCAGGGACCAATCTGACCACGACCACGTCCTTCATGCCGTGCTGAGACGCCTGCAAGCTAGTGGACTTACACTCAACATGGACAAGTGTGAGTTCTCTAAAATGAACATCACCTTCTTTGGACACATTTTTTCGGCCTCTGGGGTACGCCCCGATCCCGCAAAGATCGCCGCTATCCATCACCTTCCAAGTCCGAAGAATGTCGCTGACCTGCGCAGTTTTTTAGGCATGATAACCTATTGTGGACGGTTCGTCCGCAACCTGGCTGATCATACCTACGTTCTTCGACAATTGTTGATAAAGGATGCTGTATGGAGATGGACGGATGCCCATGAGGCTGCGGTCCTAAACCTTAAGAATTCCCTACGCGACGACGCTCTCCTTCACTCCTATAGCTTGGAGAAGCAGGTCTGCCTGACGGTTGATGCCAGCGCCTTAGGCCTGGGAGCGGTCCTTACCCAATGCGGAGCAGAAGGGCACCTTCAACCACTCGCTTATGCCAGTCGAGCGTTAACATGTGTTGAACAACGGTATTCACAAATCGAACGTGAACTACTCGCCATCCGCTGGGCAGTGCAACACTTCCACCTTTACCTGTACGGAACCAGATTTACAGTGGAAACGGATCATAAGCCCCTACTGGCGATACTGCGGAACGATACTTCACGCCCGTCTGCGAGGATAGAACGCTGGCTCTTATGGCTCCAGCAATATCGCTTTGAAGTAAAACACGTCCCCGGTAGCGAGAATCCATCGGACTATCTCTCTCGCCAGCCCTTACAAGCCTCTGCAAACCCAAGACATCACGCTGAGGAATACTTAAATTTTCTGTTGCAGCCGGACGTGTTTGCCGCCCTGAGTACACAGGAACTTGCTGAAGCAGTCACACGTGATAGGACTCTCTCGTCAGTGATGGAAGCCCTTCGTACTGGCCGGTGGGACAGCAGCAGACAAGACATGACCGTATTCCAACGGCTACAAGACGAGCTGTCAATCACCGAAAACCCAACGCTTCTAGTACGGCAACGGCGGGTCGTCATTCCCGAGGCTTTGCAGTTGAGAACAGTCCAGTTAGCTCACGAAGGACACCTCGGAATGACAAAGACAAAACAACTCCTTCGAGACAAGGTCTGGTTTCCTGGGTTGGACAAGCTGGTGGAGCAGGAGGTTGGGCGATGTCTCTCCTGTCAAGCCACGTCAGTGCCGTCGCGCCCACCACCTCTGCGGATGAGCAAGCTGCCAGAAGGCCCTTGGCAGAACCTCCGCGGCGACTTTGTAGGCCCTTTTCCTGGGGGGGATTATTTGCTTGCGATTATTGATGAATACTCACGCTTTCCTGTTGTGCGAACTGTCCCGTCAACCTCATTCAGGGCAGTAGGGAAAGTCCTGAACGAAATCTTCGCAGAGTATGGAATACCTCGCAAACTCAGAACTGATGGCGGACCCCCCTTCAACTCCGAAGATTTCCAACGCTTCGCCGAAAACCAGGGTTTCTGCCACCGCCGTGTGACACCACTGTGGCCCCAAGCGAACGGGATGGTAGAACGCTTTATGTACAGCCTTCGTAAGATGGCCCGCACCTCCCTTCTCGATGGTGGGCCATGGCACCGCAATCTTCAAAACTTCCTACGAAATTATCGTGCCACACCACACCTGACGACTGGCAAGAGTCCGGCCAGCCTTCTACGATCCTACGTCATGCGCATTAAGATCCCTGAGCTGAACCCTGCCCCTCCACCAGACAGAAGCTCGGTGCTAAAGAAGGACTTCGACAGCAAGGTCCGGATGAAGACATATGCCGATGCCAGACGACAGGCAACGGTAGTACGCTTTTCAGTGGGTGACCAGGTGCTCTTGAGACGCAGACAGACAACGAAGATGGAGCCAACATACGACCCGGACCCCTACCAAGTGACTCGCCTCGAAGGTACCAAAGTCACTGCGATACGAAGAGGATATCAGGTGTCTAGGAACAGCTCGTTCTTCAAGAAACTGAAACCTCCAAGAATCTTAGGACCAGTGCCGAACACGCTCATCGACTTTGATGACTGTGAACCTTCCTGCCCGGAGCCATCCAGATCCACGATGCAGACTACCAACGTCTCAATGACCCAAGATCCTGAGGGCAATGATGGTGCTCAAGCGACTACCACCAGCCTGCCTGAAGCCCCACTGATGACTGGTGCCACAAGTCAGTGGCCCGAGGAGACCGAGGAGTCTATGGAACCGAGACCAAAGCGAAAGCGACGCGAGCCCAAGCGTCTCACCTATTCCCCATTTTAAGTTCCTTTTTTTCTTCTTTTGTTTGGGAGGATTGTAGTGTTGTCACAACTTGTTATGTTGCAATAACTTGTTATACTAGCTAATTGTTGCTCTTGTGAAATTCCTTTGTTTGTTATCACATGACCACCTACAACATGTAATAAATACCCCAGCTGCAGCTATGAACAGGGTCAGTCCCCTGAATGCAAGCTGGTAGCAGGAACGCTTGTCTGGTGCCTTTTTCTTAAATCCAGTTCGAACCCATCGCGATACGACAGAATGGTATGAAGTTCTTCATTGAAAATTGCGAGATCATCGAGCAATATCATACTTATACCAAGGTAAATTATTCTCATCGCATTATTTCCATTTAGAAAGTCAGAATATCGAACACGCATAAGTGCACACATTCTCGATACCTTGAACTTTCTCTATGTGTTTTCTGTGTTGCAAGCCGCATATGTGCACGAACTGTATAAGAGCAATTGTTTGGGGTGCCCCGTGTCCAAAATCTGCATGCAAAAACGACCGGATAAGTGCACATGGCCAAGTCAAAGTTTATTTTACTGCATATGCAACAAAGGACTTTGCATGTTATTCGACTCCTCCCTTTTGCACAGGGTGTTGGCGTTTGCCATTTGCCATATAGGGCCTTTGCAGCGAGCATATGCCTGGATTGTATTTTACCTTGTGATAGGTGAGATTAAATGTCATGTTTCTTTGTAGTATTCTGAAACCAATTAACGTCTCCAAAATGTGATCCAGTTTTGGAATTAGAACCTTTCCCTTTGTCATTTAGCATTTCACGTCTACAAAACTACTGAGGTGCAATTTACTTGCAAGATATGCTACTCATTATGGAGCTGGTACATAATTGCTTTTTGAGGAAAAGTGCAGAACCCAGATAAGTGCAAAAAGTGTTGATGCAGGGTCGATGTTCACTTATGCGGGTTCGACTTACCATGAAGAAGGTAGAGAATAAATGCATGTGGTATGCTTAGAGATAGAATTTGTATTTTAGAAAAGCTTAGTCATGCCCAATTGGAATTGAAGATTCTCAATTTGTTTACAAATACAGTATGACAACGCGATATGCAGACGTGGTGCATAATAGCATTGAATGAATTAATAAGTTAAAAAATATAAGCTATTCGTTTCGAAGCAATCAATTTTAATGAATGTATCCAATTAGAGCATCAATCAGCTGTAGGTCTACTTCGCAGTAAACATAATATTTTCATGAGTTTTGAGGGCACCTCGCATTTTCAATTGAATATTCCACGGCTAAATGTTCACGCCTAATTACAAATTTATACATTTGGCAGAAATCTATTATTTTTCTTGCAGTAAAACGTAAAAACGTGAGTGAAAGAGTTTCATCTTTGTCGTACTTGCATCATACTATGGCAGCGTTAAGATTAGTGGATCAGACAAATTTTTATATTCTTGGATAGGACGAAAACAACGTTGGTAGACAATTTCATCGTGTTATTATGAATTACAAAAATCCATTCAAAAGTACTATCAAAGATTAATGACCATATTACAAAATGTCTGGTGCTCACTATCTGCATTTGCATGACTATCTTTGCATTTCACCAAGGAGCCAAAATCCATTATGTATGAATTGAAAGTACACAAGCACCATGTAATATATTGCAACAAACCAGTACTACACACTAGAGTATCCTTTTTGGGATACTTATCTGAAGTGAACAGCTTAAGAATATACCATGGACATGGAAATAAAAAATATCAATATTGCTATTTACGAATATATTTTATATGTGAATTTTAATAGCAAGTCTCTTGCGTCTAGTTGTTTGGTATCCCATCATTTTTATAGGCAAGAAAACTTGCATGATAGGCGCATCATGCAAGTTTTCTTGCTTGCTGGTTGGTGTCACACTAAAGCAATTTCTTGCATGCAAGTACAACTTGCAAGTTTTCTTGCGTCTTGCAACCAACACGGACCTGCTCCAATTGTTTGCAAGTATCTTGCACAATGCCAGTTGGATTTGAGCAAAATGGCCTTGAAAGACGAATGCATGATGCAATTCTCCTATCAGCAATATTTCTTGCATGTTGGAAAATTGTAAATGCAAGTTTTCTTGCCTAGTGTGACTGGGTCTTTACAATTCTAGAAAAGTTGAATTTTCATTAGTACTGGGTGGAGGGAAATGATTGACCCCCTCTGTTTATATACACTTCCCATAAAGACACAGAAAAACTGAATATACAATCTTGTAGACAATTCAATTCTGCATAGGGCACGAGAACCGTTGACTGAAAGTATTAACTAGCCTAAAAAGTACTTTTAAAATGCAACACTTCAGGAAAGAGGATGAAGAAATAACAATGGGTTGTAAAACTATATGTACCTCCTCCTCATGTATACAATGACAATTATTGTTGGAATATTCAATCGACAAATACATTGAGATTGAATTAAGCAAATATGTAGTTGGGAATAATTATTATCATATGCATCATAGTAAAAAATTAAATTTATGAACGAAAAGTATTTCGTCAATTAAATATATGGATTCAGCGGTAAGAATGTAATACAAAAACAAATTCAGAAGAAATGCCAAACTAAAAATACAAATAAGTATGTAAGTTACTATAGACTATACACAGAACGCAATAAACTATTTTCCCTTGACTATTTAACATATCATCGCCTAAAATGAAATTACAAATCGTAAAATTTTCCTGCAGCAACGATTGCCGGCAGTAGAAGTCATGATTTTCTTTTATATTGCCAACCAATGAGATTAAGCATCTTAATTGATTTTACATTTGAAACACCGCTCAATGAATTTCATGGCTAAAAACGGTACATACAATATTACATTTACAGTATAGTACGTGCTGAGGCACAAATCTTTCTTGCCCATTAAATCACCCCAATATTTTACTTGTGGGATCTTATTTCATCACAGTTAAATATTTTCATTCTCATTTGTAGCTCTTCACAAATTTACCATCATTCATGCCACGTAGTACCTTATATGAAGCCAAGATTTTGCAGCTGTGGGGAAAGAAATATCTTTCAAGAAATAGTGCTTACAAATGCCTATGTATGTATGTAATAAATTGTACAGAAATTCGAAAGTTGACTATTTTGTGAAAGATAAGGCTACATTATGGAAAATATATATAATATCCATTGTAAATACGAATTTCTAAACAAGCTTAAATAATACATTTCATTTGAATAAAATAGAAAATGAAATTTTTTATGTGGACAGGAAATGCATGTTCATATTTTAATATTACATACATACATATCTTTATACGATATATTGAGTAGATTCAATCAGTTAAATTCGGCACAAACAAATGACTAGTTTATGCTTACAATCTACTGCCAATATAATAGTTGAAGATGCTCTACATGAAATTGGGAAAGGAATATGAAGGTGCTATGCAGTGAAACGAAGCGAATAAAATGTGGGAAAAAATTAAAATACAAATTACAAATATTAATCAAATAACGGTCTCAACTCAAGCATAAGATGAAGTGTAAACCACCTACTGCTACAGAACTATTTTTGTGGTCACCATGCACTAAAGCGGCAGTTGTAAAAATTCTGCAATACAACAGCATCTATCATTCATATGGCGAAGTACGTAATCTAGGGTATAGGAGTATCCAGATAAAGTTTATAGGCCATTATTGCAAAAACCGCTGATATTTTGAGGAAAGTAATGTATCTTTTATCTACAAAGTTGATTTGGCGAATCCGATGGCAACATTAAATTTGACATTGAAGGTCATCTTCAAGGTTGTTCGTTTTCTATCTCGAAAACAGGTAAATATAGACCAACAACGTCAATTGTATAGTTGTAGCCCATCATCAAATAAGTACAATAAACCACATTTCACTGATTTTAGACAAAGTTTTAAACATTGTTATCAAGATGTTGAATTTATAATTTAAATGTTAAACCTGGAAAAGAGTCTGGCAACGCTATACTTTTTCCTGAATTTAACAATTGAATGGAAATGGAAATTGTTATATAGACAGGTCAAAATTCACTTTAAACCGGTTGATTTGATTAAACAGCGCATTTTTCAAATTAAGACACTTCTGACAGCAAAAAATGATATTGAGGACAGCGATCATGGATATGAACATGGGAAACTTAATTAATCTTCGGGCTTGAGCTCAATTCCTGCATATCAATGAAAATATTACAAAATTACATATCGCCGTTGCCATACACAAATTTATTTGCATTTCCAATACGCTTTTTTAACATCTTACATGTAAATTTGGTAAATTAGCGGATTGACTGGATTTGAATAAACCAAATGTGATATACTTGAACAGATAAACGTAGGCCTACTTGTAGTCTTGTGGGAAATCACGAAAAGTTGCATACGAAACGCAAAATGAACGAGAAACTACTTACAGAAATCATAAAACTTACTCTGGATGTACAACCCCTGGCCAAAGTTTTTCAGCTGTGGTCCAATAATTTTGGCCAGGGGTTGCATATTGGTAAATACAATGGCAAATAAGAACTGTCAAAAATGTTATCACATTAAGCTGCACACCATATTGCAGAAACATTTGAAATGCATTGCTACAAAAACATGCAACCGCAAAAGTACAAAAGGAGAAACAATTTTCTGTTTATCATGCCACTGAGGAAAATAAATTTCTTAGAGCAATTCTTACAACATCTGACACGAAAATTGGTATGGAAGAATCTCTGAATGAGAGAAAGTCCCTCAGGAAGCCAAAGGGGGAAACTACACAAACAACAAAAAAATTAAATGAAATCTAGCAAATATTTACCATGCCTATCAGGATTTGAAAAAGTGGTGGGAATAATATAAAAGCCGCATGGCAGCTAGCACAAACAAAAAGTATATAGTTCGCCAACTTCCATGGATGAAATAAAATTTCATACGCTTCAATTCACATTTTCGATCTGCTTTCTCTGTGCCGCCTACTTTTTCTTCAATACCGCACGGTGCTATTTCTTTTTGTAAAATATCAATGGTGTCGTGGGAGAGAAAAATTGCAAGCCTGTGCATTATATAGGAAAAAGACGCCAATGTATTGTATGTATGTATCTATAGAGACGGAGGAGCGAAAGTGGAAGGAAGAAAAAATGAATTTGGCATTCCGCTTCGACCATCTCAAAATAAATACAACACCTTCAATACAGATGGCATCCGAGATGCATCAATCACGTGACTTACAGATATACCTCAGGCCTAGCCGTAAATCAAACGACAAATTATAGCCGCAAACTCGCTCAGGAAACCATTTCCCCAAGTAACCCCTGCAAAGATTAGGACAGAAAACAGCTAGTGTCACGTGGTCATCGATCGGTTGCAGGTCGCTCACATGTCACATCCTCGACGCACCATTTGCAACCTTATATGTATAAATAGGACCTTTCATTTAACTGAAATGTCTCTTGGTCCGGATAAATTAGCTTCCTGGGAGCGCACATGTCATTAGAATGCGTCGTTGACGACTGCAAATGCCGCACCAAAAAACCGATCCCAATTGTGATTTGGGTTCAAGTTAGATACTATTCAGATATATGTATAACATTACATTCATATCAAACTACATATTCACATATATAACGGGTCTAATTTCCACTTCTGAATGCGTGGTAATTTCAAGTTGTAGGTCTACATGAGTCGAGGTACAACGTGCTACATATATGCAGAGTCATAAAAGTGATAAAATTACTTGTCTATGGAAATTTAGACTACTAAATTAAGAATATTAGCGAAATTTTAATTGTCAGTTAGTGCATCAGAAAAACCAACTGTCCATAGAATTTGGTAACAATGTTCCACATTTGCAGCAATCAATTAACTTTCCATTTCATTATTTAACTACCTATATACTCTAATAAATTTTTCCCATACAGAGTAAATTGTAAGCCAAATTTTTAACAATGCTTCTCTGTGAACGCGCGGGCTAATTCTGATTGGAAAGTATTTTGGACTGTTTACCCATGTAAACGATTATCATCGTAAAAGCCAAGAGCAAGAAAAAACAAGCAAATGTTTTGCAGTTTCATTAGCAAGAAGACAGAAAACTTCGATTACTAAAAAAATATTTGAAGAAAAGCCATTATGCTAATAAAGTCCGACAGCTACTCTTGTATAGAAGATTTGCCGAATGGATCTCTATACGATGTCTCCAACAATACAAATACTAGACTCATAACAGACCTAGGTATGTGAAAACGCATGGGCGTACAACACAACCCGAGGATAAAATTTACTTTGACCACAAACAGTTTAATAAATTAAAAACAAAATAAATTCTAGTAAAAGTGTTTGTGTACACTTCTGCCTGAAGAGACTGGGCTCGTAGACTAATAAGTGTCAACACTTTCATAATGTTCTCATTCTACATAAACAATATAACGGGATTACTTTCTGTGGTCGCATACTTTTTTTAAACAAAATTCAAATACATTTTTACATACTTGCAGTTTGCCGATTCTCAAATATTATCGTCTCCACAGCAAATCTGAAAACACTGAAAATCGATTTTCCATACTAATTTAAGTGGAAAAAGATTGTCATTGAATTCCAAATTTCCTAATTAAGATTACGAGTAATACGTACTGCCTACTGGGTTTGTAGACCCGTGGCCCGTAGGACGCGGATGTTTTCAATATTGATCGGAAATAATAAATAAAAAAGCAAAGAAAGGTTTCACAAAATTATCAACCAGTATGCATTTTACGGAAATATTATTAACCTATGTACTTAATTTCATATCGCTAAAACAGATTTAATAATTTGATCAAATATTAGAATTTTTTGAAAACAAGAGTGCAATAAAGACAAGAGTTAATAAAAGATAGTGTTTGACCTTACACTTTCCAAAATAAATATTGAGTTACCTACTCATCATATCGGATCAATATTACAGTAGGTCATTGTAGCAGTTTAAATATTAAACTTGACTTTTTTTTACAATAGACAAAGTATTGCCACTTGTCATCAAACGAGCTGTACATTATTCCAAATAAAGATTCCACCGTTCAATACATACGGTATATTCCGTTACTATACGTATATGCAGCAGAGCTGGCTTACAAGAGTCTTTATTAGCAATATGAAACTTTTGGAATTGATCGCTGGCTATTCAAACTTAAAAACTTGAATATTCTTCTGCTTGCAGAGCATTAATGTAATGTATAAGATGTCGAGTAGGGGAATATTAATCGACGTTTAGCCGTGGGAAATTTAACGTGCACGCAAGAAAATGGGCTCCTTATTGAGCTAAGAAGGTCGAGGACCAAGGAAGCGAGTCGGAAACTAATCTCGATGTCGTAGCTCGCAATCCTAGGAGAATTTGCCTCTCGAGGTCCTTGACAAGACCTATATGTGATCGTGGCTGTAGCACACCAAAGCAGCTCAATTAACGAGAAGTTGCGACTGCTGCAGTGTGCGTGAGCAGACACACTTTCCAAATGCCTCCGAATTACAGCCGCCATTAGCACATCTAACTAAACCAAATTATTCTCCCAATATTATTTGCATTTCACATGTCATCTACCGAAATGGAAATGCTTCTTTCAAAATCACTGTGAGAAAAGTGCCAATTGCCTAAGATGTGACAGCCAAGATTGAATACATTTGGTTGCATTATGCAATTGAAAAGTGCCTTCCTTACTTATGAATTAAATTGATAATGCTTTAAAACCATTTCAATTATAGTGTCTAAAATTAGCAAATGTTGCCAAAATATAGATATAAAAATGCCATTTCTTGTGTTAATTACTATATGCAATCTATAATTTATTTCTTTATACCACTGTGAAGCCATTTTGGAAAAGCTATGGGATTATTAGAGTTCAAATCAACACTCAATTTTTCTCTCAAGAAAACCATATACCTAGGTTCTCATGCAGAGTTCACCAGTTATCTCTATACGTATAAGGATTTCGACTGCAACTGTGCTATGGTTTCTACAATAAATTAAAACCTTATTTATCTCAAAGCAAAATAACATTTCCAATTAGAAGAATGGCTTTCAATATCTACAAATTAACTTTTGGAAGGCATTAAGTGCTCTTGCTGCAAGTGGTATACCGTATTGTGTTCGAATCAGCCGGGTCTTCTATGTGCCAACATGTGCGAATTCCCAAACGTGTATTTCAGAACGTATACTATTCCATTAGTGCATGCGAGCTGCTATAATTTACATTATAGAGTAGATGCTGACAATAAACATGAGCATTACAAAGTCAACAATTGCGCTGCATACTTATCATGCGAGTACAATGATACATACCTAAATGCTTTCTGGAACGAAGACATATGTCAATGTTTACAAAACAAAATGTTAACAACAGTATGTGCTTCTTTTATTATGGATATTAATATTTTAAAGCTTACGGCAAGACATAAACACGTCCCTGAATTAAAGACATTCTTTCAGTTTTAACATTCACATGCAAAACTGGCCGTCTGCACATAATATTTTCTAGACACACAATTTCACTTTATGACACCTCTTCCAATAAGGACACTGACCAAATAGGGAACAGGCTTGCCCTCGCAATACTATTTGCATCTTAATATCATTTCATGAAAGTTTCTTTCTTCGTAAGGGACACATAACGCTTTAATAACAATAACGCATCTAATTCGCAGGAGCCACATTAATTGCAAGGCATTTTGGTGCGTTTTATGGACATTCGGATAACTTTGTTTTCTTTAGAGAAGCAAGGAATCGCAATAAATTTGTGATATTGCAATTAAATTAGTTTGGTTTGGTAGATTACTACTAAGCATTGACATCATAGCGAAAAACAAAGAACTTAAAGATTAGAAGCCCGATTTAATACGGATATTATGAAGCTGAAGTGGGAAACGAAAGACTATATGAAGTAAGCCGATAGATATCATATTCACCATTTAGGAGCTGAGCATTCATGAAAAACATTGCAATCTGATAAATGTCCCAGTAATAACTACAGTGATGTTCTCTAATCTGATTTATGGCATTTCATTTTGGGTTTGTTCCATGGCAAGCTTGGACTATAGTGTTTATAGTCCTGTTGGGTTGGTAATAACGCCACCAGAAGCTGACAGCAATAAATAAAATAGCAACCAAATAGCCTACAAACTAAACCTTTTGCAAAAATTCAATAGCACAAACAATAAAAACTGGATATAGTTTAAAGTAAATAGTCGTCAGATTATGAAATAAAATGTCATTGTGTAACATGACACTTCTGTAAATGGTTAGACAATTATTAAATAGCATAGCTGGATTCTATTTAATAAGGATCCCAAGTTATTTCTTGGACTAATAATTTCATAGAAAGTACGTACGTTTAACTTTATTTTCAAAGTGCCTTCCTTATTTATACATTTGTTCAAATCGAAGCAACGTCGCGGAATTTCCCTAAGGAATAACAAAATACTAAGAAGTAAATAGAGATGAATGAAGGACATGAAAGTAAATATTATGTAGATGTGCGTATGTACATATCTTAGAGTACAAGAATAAGAATTCTCCAAGGCCATGCAGTTGCCTTACTCGTTTTTTTTCAAACTTTCTGATGTGCTACAGTTGCAGCAAAGTTTTCAAATTGCATTGCAAGAAGAAATAATGCAATAAATTTATAATGGGCAAGTGACAGTCGGAAAAAACCCTACTGCAAGCTGTCAATAAACTGCAAGGCGCTGTAGGATAACGGTGCACAAAAAGCACAAAATGCCAACTGGCCTGAGAACCTTTGAAATCCAGCTAACTTATAAGTGCAACAGTGGCCTCGCCATTATTCATTGCAAGTTTAATAATAATTTTTCGATATTGCAAGCTGAAAGAATCATTTCTTCACTTTCAAGACTATAATGCATACAGTTTCCATCGACAACGTAATGTTTATACAGTACATGCATCCTGTTTTCAAATTGTCTGATTAACATAGGTGCTAGCATTTCGAAAATGTTAATGTTGAAATCTGAATTATTATGTAGTAACTTCAACAAACACATTCTAATATTTAAATGTAAATTTCTTTACTGATTTCTGAACGATATGACTACGTATATAGGATAATATCCCATATCATTAAGCTATCTCATTTGAAAGTAAAATCAAGAGGTAAAATAAAATGACAAAATATGCCTTGGGAAATTATTCATTCCCCTGTTTCCCGTAGATATTTCGAACACTATCTAAATCTGAAAGTCGGTGCAAGTACAGAACATGAAGAAACCGCATGGTTGAACGAAAAGCAAACATTCATTCTTTCCACTTCACCCAGCAGGTCTTTTCTCTGCCCCAGTCGAATTCTTCAAGTACTGCACGCACTTGCATTGGATTTCAATTCGTAGTAGGTGGATTTTTTTGGTGGGAGAAATAGAAACAACTTCGAAAACTGTATCGATCGCATACCATATAATACAGCTTGCAGATTTTGCACAAGTAGTTTCGAACCTAAAATCTCAATAAAAACTTTGAAAATAAATCCAGCCATGCATATGCAAATGACATTTAGGTTCTTTGTACGCCACCGAAAAGCTACTTCATAGGAAATTATACAGTATAAAAATCGTATTGAATAATTCCCCAAGAATACGAAATATTTATAAGGAAGTACCTACATAGGCTATGTATACCGGGGGTCCAGAAAGTCTGATACTATTGCTAATAACTACTTTGAAAAGAAGCGACGGATAGCACATATGTATGATGATCGACACGTGTCTGTGTAACATGTCAGGAAAACATCAATTATAACTGACTTTGACCTTCAGACATTCCTTCAAGGGATATGTACATACTGGGTGTTTCTTCTATGACGCAACAATGGACAATGAGACTTGCCCAGTTTGCAGTTTTCCCAACATGGCCCAGCAGGCGCAATTGAACAAATTATCGTTATTAGAAATGGGGAGAAAAATATTTGATTTTATTGTCCAAGTAATAATGGCATGCGAGTGGCATTCATCTCGCGAGTGGAAGTGATGAACACTGTTTTCTTGAGATGAAACAACATGGGAAAAAAATTCTCTAGCCTAAATGAAACCCAATGTTACACTAGTTCGTGTTCAAAGTGACCGCCGTTACTCGCCAAATGTCCAAATTCGGCGACATTCGGCAATTACGTATGTGGTAACGTAATTCATCAATAGAAACGCAGAGGTGCCATGTTGGAAAAACTGAAAAAGAAACACCCTGTATGTAAATGTGAATCTAATAAAAATTTCTGACAATGCCGTGATTAAATTAATAAAGTACTGAGCTATACTTCCCAGGAGAACCTTCAAATCTCCAAATACAACGAAAACCCGCATTTAATGAATCCCGCTTATAATGTTGATAAATTTTGTATCCTACCCCAACGCTATGAGCGGGTTATACTGTATATCATTTAGTTGGAAACAAAAATGTTAAACAATGGCAAGAACTATACCTTAAATAATTTCAAACGTCAACTACTCGCACTTTAACATAATCTACCTGAAACTTATTTTACATCTTTTTACATATGAAGGAGGGAGTTAAAAATTCCACAAAGGTTTTTTTCCCGTAGATACAATGATACTAAAAAAAGTTCAATACGACATATCGAACCAGGAAAAAGTGCACTCGTCTCATCGCCGCAAATGCCAAAATTTCATTCGTATTTCACGTGCGTATCTAGGTATGCAAGCCGAAAACCTATCCAACATGACATACGTGTTCTGGGTCTTTTTGCCGAAAGCTGCATTCATGTCCCAGACTTGAAGGGTATTTCGTACGGTATCCTGACCTCACATAAAAGTGAAATCAAGCATGTACGATCCCGCCTTTTGCTTCCGTGAGCAAGAGAAGTAAAAAATTCCAACCGAGTCCAATCCAATATGTATACGTTTATAAAATAAAAACTCAAATTGTCGCTGTGAAGAGAGATAAAGAGACAGTGAGAGAGTGGAAGAGCGGAGGAGGAACGAATATCAAAAGTTCTAGACTTGACTTTCAGGTTGGAAAGTGCGATAAAAGTCTTTGCACAAGACCAGCCAAGTGTAAAAAACCGCCATCTTTTTGACACCAACATATCGACAGTTACCACAAAACCGGAAGTGCTGGCCGCTTATAGAGTACATGTTATTGGGTGGAATTTTTGCAGAAGCAATAATGGACAATATCCGAAAGAGAGGGAAGGGAGTGTTGCCTGCGAAATGAAGGCTCATGTTACAAATTTCATTTTCTGATTATGTGCTCAGTAGTGGGTCTACGTAGTGGTAACATTATATTGATGGAAAACAAATTACAATTAATTGTTAACACAACATAGGTACCATGCAATAATACTTTTCAAAGAGTTACTAATTAAATTAAAATTACGACATTTGCTCCACAAAGGAGTAAGAAGAGAAACTACCTAAATCAATTTCAGTCAACAGTAAATTTAACATTTGGATTTTTAAAGCACATTAATATAGCTCATCAATGTCTCGTAGAATAATAGCCTTGCATTTTTGTTAGGATGATAATTTTTTCTATAAATGTACAGTCGGATAATGTATAGTACCCCGCAATGATTTATAAATGCTAAATTAAGCAATTGGGAGAGGTAGTTACATTATTCGTGGATGCTCCCAAAAATTTCACATGCGGAAACAAGACCAACGTATAACATTTTACAACTTATCATATATTTGATGAAAAATGTCGACTCGCAACAAGAACAAGTAATTTCTACACATTTTAACAAATTTCACAATTATTCCTCATTATTCATTACTATCATAAAAGAAACAATCGTTTCATTTCCTTAAATTGCCAACAGTACTAGCATAAACACGACTCGTTTATATTTTAATAATATTCCAATTTCGAAATGCACACATTTCGACAATAAGTAGTGGGAAACATACTTTTGTTTGTGAATTAAGGTCATATAGCAAGCATGCATTTATCCAAGGTATAGAACGATTTTCTTTTCGTGTCATAATTACTTAAGAATCAGAACGTGTCGACTTCCTCCTAATAGAACTGCATGTGTTTCCATTTAAAGTGAAAACAACATTATTTTAAGATGCCATTGTTTAGGTCGTTCAGTACTACACAGACCATAAAATTTCAACCGCAACGAGATTTTCTCCCCTTTCATTATGCATGTAATTGGCAAAAAGAAAAAGAAAAAAAGTTACTAACACCCAAGACAAACAATTCCATTCTCGGATAAAACCGTTATGTTATAGCAGCATCATGTTGAGGGTTGTAAATTCCCTCCTGTTTAATGGTATTTTACAGCTGTATAATCTGCACGTTGAAAGTAAAGACGCTCTTCGTTGCTTAGTTCATGTTCGTATTCAAAGGCGGTCGTATAAAATAACATACAATCAACGCATAATCGCATTAAGTTAACGCGAATTCATCGGCCATTTTATGCTTTGCGCATCATAAACAGTAAAACACGACTTAAATGCAGTATGCACAGTTGGCAACACAGCAAAGATTAGAAGAAATTTGATCCTGAAAGAACAACAAAGCTTTTTCAAAACTCATCATTGTACTCTAAAAAATGAAGCCAAGTAGGCATATACCGAACAGTATTGAACAACATTGACAAAATCTTATGTTTAGAAATATTGTATAACTTCGATATATTTTTTCCCTACGTATTTCACTTTGGAATCCACCCATATCTGCCTGAATGATATGATCTCCAAATGACAATTGTACAGTGAACGCATGCATTGCATATTACTATAAGCATTCTAAAAATTATGTGCAATAACCATTGCAACAGATTGCCTATAGTTTTGAAATTAGTTTTCTGCAGATAATTAGAACTTAACTGAACGCAACTAATTTCATATCACTCCTTATTGTTACAGACGCACCTACTTATACTGCATCATTTTTTTAGAAGAGGCCGTATACAGCAATAAAATAAATGTACAAATTATTATTGTTTGGAAAAGAAATCCATAAAACAATTATAGTGCATGCATATAAATTCTATGGAATACCGATCAAAGGAAGCCTTTACTAAAGTTTTACAATCGATATACCTCACATTTCTTTAATTCAGTTCATTTTAAAATGCCTACTTATTCAAACATACAGGTATATCCTTCCAGATGATACTAAGCATGCATAACGTGCTGTTAAAGTAGCATAATAATACCAAAAGACAAAAAATCATACGCCGTACCGATTATTTCAACTATAAATTACTTCTCACGAGTAGCCTATTTTCGCACATTATATTGCAAGGCGGGTATCATAGCAACCGCATTTTCAAAGAAATAAGGAGAACAACTTGAGTTTTTTCTAAACATAATATTTTATTGGGCTGTCCACTCAACGAGTGAATGAGGTTCAGTGTAGGAATCCTTGAAAGGATGATCTTCGTAAAACTGAGAGCAGGAAGGTTAAAAAAATAGTCCATACCTGCAGATGTCTGCCATTGAGAAGGGGCTTAGCGCAGAATATTACTATAGACGATCGATAAATCAATAACAAGTATAAGGACAGGCGTCGAGTGAGGACATCTACAAGGACCTCTTTTGGAAAGCCTGCTGGTCAAAAAGCTGAGATAGCGCCAGGTGCATGGCTACTTGGAGCGTGATGAAGGTGTTTCAAAACATCTCCAGGGCTTCGTTACTTTATATATCCCCTAATGAAATGTTATCAAATGCACCCACTACTTCACGAGCAGAGTTTGTACCAATAAAAATAAAAAACTTATACTGACTTTCGTTTGAATTTTGAAAATCAGAAAGGAGTGAAAAAATTGCTTGCACGAAACAAAAAACGCTTCCAGCAAATAAATACACATATGCTAAAATCGGGCATCCAAGTTGCTGTTTCAAATCTGCTGCTACAAGTTTAATCAATCTTCATGAAGTATCATTAAATATTTTATTTTGAATGAAATTTTAATTTTATATTTCAAGAGGAAAAATGCTGCCAAGATCGAGTTTCAGAGTAGGAACAGTATAGTATTATATCCAGAACACATGTTGACACCAATAAAGGCATTACTATAGTACAAAATGATCGATCATATTCTGTTGCTGTTGACAGAAAAATTGTTTGATTTTATATATTAAAATCCATAATACTAAACACATTCTGCGAAGTGGTGCCTATCTGATACAATTAATGCAAGACAAATTTTGACGAAACAAAACTCACTAATTTTAGGATCCATATAATTAATTGATTCCCGTCCCGCGCGTACCGGTTTTTTTCAAGCAAAAAAAAAAAGATTTAGTCAGATCTTTTTATAAGCAAAACTATTGGAGATTTCGTGATGATGATCAGGGCTAGGACTTCGTGACGAGGTTTCAGCGCCACTTCGCGATCAAATTAATTGCAATTTAGAATATTAAAAAAATAAAAATAAAAACCGCACGCGCGCATGCAATTTTCGACGACTTCCGGACGGGAATCTATTAATTTATTATATGGGGCCTATCTGGAATATCAGATGTAACAAGTCTGGGTTATATTGTGCACCCATACACCATATACTATATGTATATTCAATTGCATATTTCCTACAAGGTCAATTTCCCCATCAAATGACGGAAATCTCGTAAATTTTACCTGGAAAATTGGATTTTGGAGTAGGCCACAATACTATTGTCAATATAAACAGGCTCCGCAATACCATTACCCAAGGGTAACAACATCAAGAATGTCATTTCAATTGAATCTATCATTCACTGCAGAGATGGAAGAATCATTGTTTTCACATATTGTGCGCGCCACATCCTGCTCTGATCGTCTAGGCATCAATCAATACATCTTCCTGCTCATAAACACGAACATTTATTTGGGAATTTGAAACCAAGAACCTCAAATCAAACTGCCCGAACCTCATTTCGTTAATTATTTGAATGGAAAGCTTTCAGCAGGTCTGCCATAATAATTGTAGCCACTGCGAGCGAATATTGTGAGCATTATATACACTTAAAATTAAAAGCATAAAATGTATTAATTTCGGAGGCTGCATAGCGTATAAAAGAGGTTTAAAGCAGCCCAACAACACTGCAGTTTACTCGGAAACGATCGTTAGGGTTAACGACATATTAAAATTGTTACGAATCGAGTCATAGCGTTGATGCAACTTCCGTTTGCGATTTTAGGAGTCACCCTTCCGCTTTATCTGTGCACTGTGTAAAATTGTGCTCATTTCTTGACAACATGCAAAAAACAGCCGGAAACTAGTGGGCGAGGATAGACATGCAGAGAGAGTGTAAAGGGACGCTATTCATCAATTGGTTCCAAGTCTGTTCCCTAACTAATAATGCTCACATTTTCTTCCAAATGTTTCACAACATAGACACATAAATAAGCCAAGGACTAGGCAAACACTCGTCTTTTAGACAACTGCGTATTATTCCATATGTCCGGTTTATAACTTGCCCATCATCAGGCATGCAGCACACAACTTGTATCAGTCAGCTAGTGTATGGTAAACACGCAGGATAGACATCTAGCATATAGGAAAATACTAGCGATAAAGAAAATAGCGTACTACACTTTCAAGTTGTGTTAACTAAAACAGAAAAATAAATGAGATGTGCCGAAAAGGTAGGCATATTTTTTCTGTTGTGTACAATAGCATATATAGATATGGCCTGAAATAATATCGTAGCATCACAAAATAAGCAACATAAGAGAGATCAAAACCTAAACTGATATCGAATTAAATCGTAAATAATTTGTAACGAGTCAATAATGTTGAATTTGTAAAGTATGGCATATATACAGTATGTCTATATCCAAGTTGAAATGTAGCAATTTAATGTATGTTTCTTCACAAACGCATGAATTTTTAGAAATGACATCTCGTATTAAAGTTCATGTTTGAAATTAAATAAGTAATCAACCTTAGCTATATTATACTTTCATGAGATTTGAGGATATATTTCAAATTAAGATCGAGCAGCATGTGCATCCGTTTAATTATTAACAACTATTAGGCTATTAAACAATGATTTTTATTCCATTACTGAGTGCTCAAAAATAAAACATGCAAAATTGCAAAATGTGCATTAATTCGATTTCTATTTTTATTATACCTTATACATACATATCTCTAAGTACCCCCAAGTGATCAGCACCTATCTGAGCAAATCGACGGAAGTGCATAAAAACACAAAGTAGGGATGAGTGCCAGCATGATTATCTGCATAGCAAAATCAGCAATAACGATTTTGGTAATAATATAGGCTATATGGGCTTGGGTCTTGTCACGTGACACAAACTATCCATCGCTCAGTTATAAGTCGATCCATCATTTTGCTTTCATCGCACCAAGAAATGCGCAAATCCCTGCAGCTCTGACGTGTAAAGAAATAATAATAGGATAGCGAATAATGGACCGACATACGTGTACAGTCAACACTGCACCTGTACACTGTACACAAACCATGCCTTTCACTTACGTTTATTTTAACGGTCACATTCCTGCTCATAAAAGCACATAGTACGTAATGAAATAATGTTCATCGGTGCTAAAGGCAAATGCAAGCATATTTACATACAGTTTAGTTAAAATGAATTATCTTAGTTTCAAGAACAATGCATGATCTTCCACATTCAGGAGTGTATTATTCTCTATATTGTAAGACAAATTACTTAAAAATCAATTAAGAGAAAAATTACGAGTCCACCGTTTATTAATAAATACTTATTATACAGCTTAATTTGAATTAGAAGCTATGCTAACACTATTTACATGTGCATGTGAGGATCCTCGCAAAAACTAGGAAATTTTCTTTTATGAACATGAATATAGGGAAATGTTACAAACCTACAACAGTTTTCCAAGTTTCCAGTTTTTGCAACAGTTCCCCAGAAATTAAACATGTGACAGATTATTGTCAACATGTACGAGCTTGCCATAAAACACCATTAACTCCGAAATAAAAAAAAATTAAAACAAATAGCGCACGATTTTTTAAAAAATAAAATAGCAATTAGATTAAAAATCAAGGAAAACATGAATCCTAAGTTTCAATTTCTATGCAAAATACAACGCTAATGCGATTATCCCATTTTCACATTTAGCAATGCGAACATTTGCCAGTGTCAGATTTCACCCACAATAATTGCTTGCAAATTAATCGAAAACGCGCTAATTAACGAAAATGCGAAGTACGACTATAATTGACCACAATCACCCACACCCAAACGCGCCAATAATAATCCAACAACAGCAGCGTGCTTATATTAATCATCATTAATCGTAATTAAAAGAAAGGTAGTAAACACCAGGAAAAAGAGGGAAAGCAACTTTCTGAAAGCATAATGCACACCACAGGTGTACATTGGAAAGCACCGCAGGTAATGACCCCAAAGCTAAACCGCCCATTTATTACCCGAAATGCTCTGTGCCGCTCGTCAGCCATTTTGTTTTGATTAATGACATTTTTTTACGAGCGCACAACGTAATAGATCGGTCAACGGGCATTCAGCTTATACCCGAGTTTCAATCACGAGGGAATCAACTTATATGCTGACACAGCTAGCGAATGAACCTCCTCAACGAAGACATTTGGTTGGTTTAACTGCGACACCTCTAGGCGTTGCGTCACAAATGAGGTTGCCATTACCGAGAATGTCTTCACAAAAAGGGGAGGAAATAGCATTTTTATCCAATATTCTTGCATCACAAAATCTCTGCGGATTTTATATGTTCCTTTAATAACCTGATGGCGCATAAATCAAGATAGCCCGTTTTAAATAAAGGGGTCGATCATAAATTACGTACCATAGAATCGATCCCCACAAAACTAATGTAGGATTTAAAAAAAACAACATACACAATGTACGTATAACGAAATCGTTGGATAACCATGCAGAAAGTATAAATTAAAATGTACTAGGTGCACTGTGAATTATGGGATGCATTATACGGTTTTGCTGCAATTAGCAAAAATTCCTTAGATAGTGAATATACTGTAAAAATGGACAAGAGTAGTCCTATATATGAAAATAATTAGTGATGTAACTTAAATGTAAAAAGAATATTTGGTACAGCAATATGGTGTTATACAATTAATTTACACAAAATGAGTCTGCTTGTGTCCAATTGCACACTTATATCATTGATCTGTTTGTACTAATATGCACTGTGTCCCAAAAAAGGGCCACATTTTTTAGTTGTCAATAACTGTACGAAAACTTCATAGAAATTTATCAAATTTGCTAACATTATATGTACTTGACATTTTGGTACAAAATTTCCGCTCAATCGATATATACAGGATGAGGCAAAAGTCCTTTGCCCCCCCCCCTCTAAAAAACTTTTACATTATCGCATATATTGAAGATCGGAATATGCAGTGACAGTAAGTCAGGGGGTGCTCTACCCAGTGATGCCGAAATATTTGACCTTCGCAAATTCCTTCAAGGTTATTCAAAACCTAACTTTTTAAGTACAATAGCTGGAGAAAAAGTTCAAAATAGTACGTTGAAGAGGACATTCAAATTGGTACAATACAGCAACTTTTAAGTGAAACGGAGCAGAGGAGAAGCGGCAATAAATTTATTAGTTTTGGCAATTTCACACGAGACGTGTGTTGCAGAAAAAAGTGACCGATAGGAACAACCATGGCAATTTCACATGAGATGTGTATTGCAGGAAAGATGACCGATAGCAACATCCATGTACTAATGGGATCTTGGCCATCCTCCCTGCAATACACGTCTCGCGTGATACTGCAAAAACTAATAAATTTAGAGCCGGGCCGCTTCTTCTCTGCTCCGTTTCACTTAAAATTTGCTGTATTGTACTAATTTGAATGTCCTCTTCAACGTACTAATTGGAACATTTGATCCAGTTATTGTATTTAAAAAGTTAGGTTTTGGATAACCTTGAAGGAATTTGCAAAGGTCAAATATTTGGCATCACTGGGTAGAGCGCCTCTGACTTACTGTCACCGCGATAATGTAAAAGTTTTTTTTTTGGGGGGGGGGGGGGGGGCAAAGGACTTTTGTCTCACCCTGTATATATATAGCATATATTTTTTTCAAAAGGCTAAAAAATACACTTTACCATTACAGAATTAGTCAAATTCCCACTACGCATTCCCGAGTAATTAGTGCTTCCGGGAAATAAACGAAATAAAGTTTTGAGAGCATATTACAGGTTCGATCCATAATTAATTTCAATACTGAAATAGAAGTCCCAGCCATTACAGAAATACTTTGAGCCAAAAATCAAATTTGTTTTGAATATGTATACATAATATAATACTAGAATATGATTAGCTGTAATCCTTGTATGAACCTCGTACAAAGAAAAATTTCAATATTCAATATGCCACAGACATTAATAAGATCCAGAGACTGGATCCAAGAACCCTACTAAATGCGATTCAACTTTTGTCAGTGATTGCAAGGGGGCAACATAAGCTTAGTAACTTTTTATCTATACCACAAGCTTGTATCTACCGATACGAATAGTAGGTGCATGACTTAAAAAATGCTTGGCAAGTTGAAAAAAATGTGTCTTCAAATTCCAAATAAGAAGAATAAAGGTCGGCGAAGCGTCGCGACTGACGGTTTTTTATCGTAGTAAGTTTTCAAAATGCACCCTGAGGTGAGATCACTCTTTCAAGATGGTGCTTTTATACTTTGGAGCCGCTTCCGGGGGTTTTCAAAACTTCCGGATCACAAACCCGCCCCCCACAGTATATAGAGTATAGTGACGGACACAGTTTTTATGAAGGGATATTTTCTAGTTTTCAACTGTGATCACCCTTGAGGCAACATAATCTTCCGGGGAAAATGGAATGAATCCGAAAAACATACTGGATGCTGGCAGTTTTCTAACCATATTATATAGCGTACTGGATCGTTAAAAATTGAATAACACAACAGGTAAACTTTCGCACAATAATAACGTATTGCAAATTTGCAACAAGTCACGCTTTATAGTACGTGATACAAATACAGTATATAAAGAAAGATCTATGTAAAATACAAAGGTGCATTATGATAGGAGAAAAATTTCACACAACCTTCAATTTTTATGGCGCATGACCAAAAGAACGGCGCAATTTAGATAAAGGGAAATTTCAACTTTTTGGGTGTTGTGCTAAATAAACAAAATTTGGAGTGAGGAATGTGGAAACACTCCCAAATGGCAATGCCAAATCTTGAATGGTTGGTTTAATTGAGTGCGCCGAAAGGGCAAGCTTGCATGCATACAAGTAACAATGCATTAGTTTTCATTTAAATGTAACACTATTATCACAGTCAACATATAAGCAAATAAAATATCAAAATATTGGAATGAAATTAAGGGACAAATTGAATGCAACACAACAAATTGTTCAATTAGGCCTTGACTCGTGCTTTTGCAGAATTCTAGAAAGATTGCATGCAGTAGGCTACAGTTTATAATTACAGTAGAACGTCGTTTATCCGCACGTCAATTATCCGCAACGTCAATTATCCGCACACCTAAAACACACTTTTCGCTCAGTAAAATTGTGGTTTTATACTGTATTAACCATGACCTGAGCGAGTAGTGACCAAGTTAAACGAAATCAGAATGTTTAATCAATCGAGAAAAAAGGTAGAGTATTAATTGACTCGATAAAGGCGATGTTATAAGATCGGAAAGAGGACTGTTTATGATATCAAAGCCTGAAAAGAAGAAATTTTGAGCTATGCATCAAAGTTAGATAGCGAAGAAGGGTCTAAAAGCAGTACTGGGTGTACTGCACGTGTTTTTCTGCATTAAATAAACGCATGTTCAATTATCCGCAAAAATCGTTATCCGCACAACCCTTGGTCCCAATTAGTGCGGATAAACGACGTTCTACTGTAATATAAACAGGGAAAAGCGTTGTTCTGCATCAACAGCTGTGATAGGTTTCAGCAGTGCTGGTCGTAAAAACAAAAATTTTGGGAAGAATGTTACTGTGGGCACAAGATTTATTAATCAAGTATTATAAGACAAGTTGGCTCGACTGTCAAAGAAAAGCATCTAACTGTAGCAGTTTCTCCTTATTTGAAATGACAGATACGGATAGGCACAGTTAAAACTATACTCCTGAAAATGTGCCTGCCTGCGATAAGTATCTTGTTGTCATCTTGAGAGTTCACTCAGTCATATTGCGAGATGCATTTCAGTAAATTCTAGGACCGTCATCTCTTCATCTCGTCAACCAAGTACATTTCAGCTACTCATAAGTATACGAACACTCCAGTGAAATAACAAGAGAAGATCCATCTCTCATCAACGATCCTATCCAAACAAAAACTATATACGATCTATTTGCCATTTAAGAATTCAGTCAATGCAAGCAAACTTCAATTTGGCAAGAAATCAAATTTTACCTCACATACTCTATAAATAGATGAAACATCTACGTATATACAGTGCTGTGAAAATTATTAGAAAATAATACGTTTTGCAACTTTTTAACTTTGAGCACGAATAAAAAAATAAGGGAATAACTTGGAGGCTTGAAATTTTTATGGCCACTTTATGAATATGCTGACAATATGTTAACGGGAGAAAATATTTGTACAACAATTAAAACAAAATTTAACTGCCCTTTTTCAATATGCACCCTGCAAGCATCATATGGTGTTCGATTATACGATTGCAGTTCTTCAGTGTCAATGTTCAGTTTTAATGTTTGATTGGGGCATCTTTGGTCATAACAAACGCCTTACATCTCCTGGGCATAGATTCAATAAGGTTGCGTACATATTCAGATGAAATTTCATAATACCAACAATGTATAATTGTGTCAATGAAAATGAAAGTTCAATCAATATCATAATCATTTTCTCATATAAAAAAATACATTTTTTATGGAAACATGTTATCAACATGTTGATAAAGTGGCCAGAAAGATTTCAAGCCTCCAAGTTATTTCCTTATTTTTTTATTCGCACTTAAAGTTGAAAAATGTTGCAAAGCGTATTATTATTTTCTAATAATTTTCACAGCACTGTACATAATGCCTTCCTTATTCATCCGTTCACGTTTAAATATAGTCAGTTGTTTCCAGAATTCTTATTAATTTAGTAAAAAAAGGATTCGTTTACGAGTATAAGTCGTCCTGGTCACATGCTTGTAACTCAAAGCGCACGTATGTATATCAAATCGACAGTAAAAATAATGTCGACATATTTGTATAACAAAATGATTGAAAGTTACAAAAAGTTCCAATTCAGAGCATTTAAATTTATAAGACAACCTATATGTATAAACACATAATAGCTGAGCATGAACTCTAAAGGTAAAATTAGTGAAACATTGTTTGTCCTGTCCGGCCAATCAATTCCAAGTCCCTGTTTGCTCACATAGCCTACAGTATGTTGCCAAACCTAATATTGTTCCTCGTCGGATACTGTGGTGCCATTTTATTGTACGATTATCGTACAAACATGCAGGTCCAATTTAGAATTCATTGCATACCGATTGAAAACACAACAACATTGACTTCCACAAATAGGGAAAGAATTAAGATAAATGACAAAATTTGGCAACAGAGCTGTCACTGTTTTCAGCTTAACTCCAATAACCTTCCAAAATAAAATCGCAAATCACTATATATTGGCCTACAGATTCTATGTACTTCATAAATATCAAAGATAGACATGATTTGCTACAGTTTGATGTCACCCAAATGAAATTGTGAAACATTAAACGCCAGAGGGGGTACAATTGGACCCAACCAAGATTTGTCACATGGAATGCATGAACTTTTAAATAATTTGGGGATGATGCAATCAATATCCATTTTACATTACATTTCTTTCCAATGCTGTGCCTCATGACCCCCTTCTATTCGGAAACATTTAAATTCTAATAAGAAGCGAGGACGCTACAATATTTGCCCCAGAAAAGTTGATAAACAGTGTCGAGAGATGCAAGTTAAAATGCGAGAAATTTGTCTGCACCAACCCCGAAAAAAATGTATGTAAAAGATCACCAAAATTAAAATTTACTCAATTTTCACAGACATGATTGCAACTATACATACATTTTTCTTTGTTTGCAACAGGCAGACCTCGATAAGTTGAACTCCCTAAGTCGAAAACCACCCTATGTCGAAGTACTCGTTAGTCCCCGGCCGAGTTCCCATAGGACCAATGTATTTTAAACCTCCTAAACCTCCGTTAGTCGAATTTTCTAAGGCATTTTGCTTATTATTTTGGGGCTAAATTTAAGAAAATCCAAGAAAACGGACGCAAAATTACATCTTAATCCATTCCACAAGGAATTAAGCGACTCTCTGCGGTTGAGACCATATGCGTTTAACACTCCGTCGGTCGCAGTTGGCCTGAGAGGCCAGCAAAACACATTTTTTGACGCCTCCGCTCCCCCTGGCGTCTCAGGGAGTTGCCCTTCCCAATACCTTCCTGACTCAAGGCGGTGCTTAATACCCCCACCTGAGAATTTTTTAAAACTTCACTGAAAACGCCTGGACCCCTCCTTGGCTCAGCAGGCCAACTGCGCTCGATTGCGTTATGGCGTTTTATTTATTTTTTTCCCCATGCTATTTGTATGAGAATTTTTTCACGTCGCTCAAAAAATCTTTTTATGTAATAAATAAGCAAAAGTCCCGCATCAGATGAGATGTGTTCTATTTTTAATGTTTTGTGAATTTTTTAAACATTTGTCATCCAATTTTGGAATTTTTTTTGCAATTTCTCTTGTTTTAGTTTAAAATTTATTCTGTTCATTAAACTTGTTCTTTTCCATTCAATCCAGTATTTTTCCATTCTTTAGACCCTACCAAAGATTACTTTAATGTTGTCTTGAATTAAAAGTGGTTAGGGAAAGGGGGAGGCTAAAATATGTGTGCCTGGCCTCTCAGGCTGGGTGCGACCCTACTTGTTCCACCAGGGGGTGCGACCGACGGAGGGTTAAAATTAAAAATATGATTGATTAATACAAGCCTTTTACTTCTGTAATAGTTTTAACCCTCGAACAACCAAAAACTTATTTGTATTATGGGCGAACCTCGATGAGTCGAATTCAAAGGGATCGGGAAAAAAATTCGAGTTAAGGAAAACGGCCTAATAAGACGTTTTTCCGACTTAATTATTATTTACACCGTTTATTACGTCCATTTTACGTCATAACGGATTTCGTTTAGTAGGGCGTAATTGAGTTCATTATAAATGGAATTAATAGTCGATTTTAGGCACTGAAAAGACGACTTGCAGTTTCAAATAACTTCTTGACAAGTAATTTGGGGATGTGATCAAGGAAGGCGTCTTTTCTAATAATCCAACTTATACTGAGAGCCCGCTGTTGCCGTACACCAGCTCGGCGATAATACTCAATTAAGCAATTATCGACGCATTTTTAGCGATAACATTGTGAATTGGGTAGTGGCCGTTGAGTGGTGCTGCTGCCATATGGCGCTAATTACAACTCGATCGCAACGCCTTTCCCATTTGCCCATACAATGTACTGGAATAATAATAATTCTACAATAGAGCGGTGTTTTTGTTGACTCTGCTAGCGATTTCTTGAGAATCCTGTGGAGATGGACTGCGAAAACCGACTCAATTTACGAGTTTCTGACATCGTTGGTAGGCGATTTGAAATTGCTTGCGGTTCGGTGCCAGATCCTCTTTTTACTCTCATTCCCGTCTATCTATCTCTGGCAGATGCGACTCCAAGAGATAAGGAAAAAATAACAAAAGCATCGGCCTGGTTGCTGGTTGAGAGCATGAGCGAGCAAACACAAATATGTGGGGGGAAAATGGCAACGAAAAAATCCTGACCAAAGAAATGATTCGCCAGCAAAGATGAAAGTGGAAAAACAAAAACGAGTGAGGTAATCTCATTTTGCGGAGCAAATGGCCACCAAGTAAAAACGACAAATCTGTCAATCATGGTACGCTAAATGCGCGAAAACAACCACCACGATTGTGTTTATGTTTCGAAAGGGAATATACGATATGTATAATGAGAATTTTGTGACGGATATAAACAAAGAAAATATTAATATTGATCGAGGCAAAGTATACGAGGCCAATAAAAAAAGCACAAAGGACCAATTTGAAATAAAATAACTGACTTCGACAACGCGAGCTAGCGCAGAATTGCGGCGTGGATTTCGTGGTTTTTTTCTATAGTTCTTTATCTTCGAGCAACATTTTATTACAGCAAATTAAAATATATGCATTGCAGCGTTGAAATATTCGAGCAAAAAGTGCGTGAATAAATAAATGAGGGTGAAGAAAGAAAAGTAGTTTTGCTGAACATGGCCGACGTGGAAATAAATTAAGACGCCCCTGATTTACAGAATGAGCTGCTTCTTTCCAAAGTAACAGTGAAACCATATATGAAATCACAACAGTAATTGAATACGCCCTTGAAAACAGAGTAGCTGCACAATCGTCCATGATAACCGTGTTCCCTCACAAATTCAATAAAGGAAAAATGCGAAATGGTAAATAAACACTAATCCCGAACATAAAGCTTTATTCGAATTTAATATCCCGAATATACATATAGGTTGTGATATTAGACACTTTTCAATTCATGGGCCTTTAAATTGAAATGGCCGCTTGCTTTATATAGTACAGATTATTTAAATTCCCAATATTGAAAATAATTGTTTTGCTATTAGAAAATTACCAGATGTGCCAATTGTTACTCCTACCATAAGATCTAAATGTGAGACGCGAATAATTTTTACACATGGGAATAGCAATTTAATTATTCAGTCAATATGTTCTTGTTTAGGCACATATGATGTTCTCGAATTTATAAGGGGTAATTCCAAAACGATTGACCGAAAGTGCTAATTAATCTTGTGTTACATTGAACAACCAATAACAAAATCAAAAAGCATATTACAGTGCACAGGTTTAATTCCAGAAAAACCTTATGGGACTTGAATTTTGGCAGTTCCTGTGAACTAACTGACACTGGTTACACAAATATGACTTAATTTATTCACTGGCATTTCGTACTTAAATTTTCTAATTACTACAACAAAATTTCTTTTACTTTATTTATTAAACAGTAAACTCCATGGAAATACATACAGTAGTATGTTGCAGTTTGAAAAAATATGAGCTAAAAGAAAAGTTAACCAGTTTCACGATTCTCGAGTTTCCAGAAGTTCACACATGCACATAATATACGTATACATAATATGTATGTATGAAATGTGTGGATTCTCAACAGCTAAATATACATAATCTCAAGAAGCTTTGCGATATCATGATATCACATCAAAAACCCTGTTCACTTCCAAATCCCCTCTCCATATAGGTAAAAAGTTTGGCAGCTTTTCAGAGGTGAGCTTGCACTTAAACATTTCTTTTGGAAGAAAAATACAACCAACCGAAATATGGCAACTGTTGCTTCTCAGCGATATGGAGTAGCTATACATGTATGCTGTCCAAGATATCTTTTTAAACTTCTCGATTTATGTTGCCAAAAAAGGTATATACTCAAAAGGTAAAAAGCAGCGACCACAAATGCTTAGACTCTGATCAGAAATATGTAATTCATGCGGTTTTCATGCCAAAATGAGTAATATGATTTATATAACGTAAATGAAATATGCAAGGTATGTCAAAGCAACTGCGCAAAATTTCAGCACATTAAAACCCCGAGGCAACCAAATTCCGCATTTTTCTTTCAATTTGTAACTTGCAGTCGAATATCCTACGGCTATACCGTCCCAATAGACATGGCCCCTTTTATAAAGCCAGCGAAATGGTTCAAGAACATATAAATATATAGAGCTAATAAAAAATAAGAAAAAATTAAACTTCCACAATACGGAAGTTGCAGGAAAATTATTAAAACATTTTACTGAAATATTATCTTAATACAATTATTCTACGCAAATTTAATTTTAATTGTGCATTCATATTCAATTAATTTAAATAGAATGGAAAAATGCAGATGAAATTCCTTCACATAATAATTAAAAAATGGACGATATTTTGTTTCAACAAAAATCCAATTTATCTGTTGGAAAGCAGAAATATAAGTTATATTGATTCACTGTTTATCTACGCTTCACCTAAGTACGCAGCAATATTTGCTTGTGATGGGAATTTCGTAAAATTTGACAAAAAGCGCAAAGCTGCAAGTAAATATAAAGCTGCACTTGTTTTCCGAGTTCAGGGAGAAAGATAGAGAAAAGGAACTGGGCTGTGGGCCAAGTTTTCCGCATACAAATGTCACTTTTTAACGAAAAGACCTAGCAACACTCACAGCTATAGGCCTTTAGGGATATTGTGCATTAAAAAAGCAGAGAAATAGCAATACTTTCAAGTGAATGTTCATGCAGGAAACGACAAACTCTATCGATCCAATCAATTCTTTCAAGCGAAGTTGTTCAACTTCACATTTAAATAACCAAGTGAATGCAATTGCACATTGTAAATTTCCAACGGTAGTATACTACTGTATTATACCACAGTTGGTGTCAGTTTTGGTTGCCGCAGCTCAGAAGAATGTTTTTTAATTCATTGCATTCTATTGGAAATTTATAACATTTGCAAGAGTAAATAATTTTTAAATATTATTGAAGTAATAGTTTCACAATTTTGAAATACCCCCACAAACAAATGCTCAAATTTTTCAAAATATTCCATTTAATTATCATATTCATATTAATCAGTAGGCAAAAAACAAAAATAAATTATGTAGGCCGGTAAGCAGATGAAACAAAATATATTAATACAGACATTAGCTTATTGAAAGATTCACGCAAGATATGTTCATTTTTTTTAAAAGTCTCGGATATGTCTAAGATTTTGAAGCGCATAATGCATTATAATAATAAGTCCAGAAAACATAATAAAATGCAATTCAGCTTTGCGCAATCTTGCAATTCATTGTGGTTAAAATATATTTCAACTTCATCTCTGGGAAATTCTGCAACTCCAGTTTATCAATTTTCAGATTATTATCTATAGCATATTAAATGCAGCTTTTATTCACCTTAAACCACATTTTGCTGATTTATTATCATCAACACTCAACTTTCCATTGCCTTCGGTTTTGTATTAAATTCACTTCATGGCGATGAAATTAAAAAAAATGTTATTGATCTAGACAAAATCGATTCGCTAACATATATGAATTAATGTCACTCGCATTAAATCGCGAATTTTCAAAATTGCATTTTAATCTTAGGAAGTGCGGTATCAATGAAAATTTACGATAAATCTGACGCAAAAATTCACCCTACACATTTAATTTTCTCGGATTCCCGGATAGAACTTATTATTTATGTTACAAATTTCACATTATCTTTTTTTTCACCCGAAAGGGAGCAAGTACTAACTAGAACTGGAGGCAAAAGCAATATACAGTGTATAGGTCTGAGCTGCGAGATGATGATGATAACGTCACTTGGTCTTTGTCCTCACTGACAGCACAATTTAAACGAGAAGCAAATTAAAATTTACGCATAATCAATCATTTCTCGCACTCCAAATACCCACATGCCCTCGTTTAATACTTTACACGGAAATATTTGGCACGCATTTCTAAAAGAATGCATATAACACCGCGAAAACCCGCCGCCAAGCAATGCAATTTTTTACATTTCATCCATAAAATATCGAAGGATAATTGGATGCAGATGATCAAATTTAAGCTCGGATCTATGGGAAAATACCATATCAATTGTATATATAATACCATCCCATTTTAATTTGGTTTCAAGCACTGTGATATACCGGGTGAGTCATAAGTCCTATGTCACCCTGTTTTTTTTTTTTTTTTGTAAATAATTCTGGGAGGAATGGAAGAACACGTGGCAAGTACGAAGAAGGTACTTTTAAAAACAATTAATTTGCACGGAATTTGACAAATGAAAAGAGCAACAATATTTCAGAATTTTATTATGTGGAAACTAATAAAATAAATTTTTAAGACGATAATATGGGAAAAAATAATTACACAGGAAGAGCTGAAGTAAATAATTTTAGAAAAGTAACAGTATGATAATGACCAAAATGCACAGCACCTATATAGCGTTTTTGTGCCAAATACTGTAAATTTAACCAAATACTGTAAATTTAAAAATGACAGAAATGCAATATCGAATCCGGCAATTAATCCTGCCAAAAATGGGAATGAAAGTGAGAATGGTAGGTTCAATAGTCGCTTGTAATGAATGCGGCGATCTTCAAACGGGAGCAAATGCGATTACGGCTCAGGAGCAAAAGGCAAGTGACATGACGGTTGTGCTTATTGAATCTGCCTCTGCCAAGATGGTGGTTCGCCATCTTGGCCTTCTTTGCTTCTTCACCAGAAAGTTAATCTGATACGGAAAGCAAGACAGGTCGTAACCCTGATTCTCGTCTTTCGCACGAGCAACTCGACACCCTTTGGTAGCCTTTTGTTTTCCTTGTGCTGGAATAACCTCATTGCCCAATTCCATCAAAGCCCTTTGCGTCCAGACATGTCTGGAAAATAGCGACCCACTCCATCCGAACTCTATGTAACAACTACGTAACCATCACTTCACTTCTATCCCACAAAAGAGATAAACGGCACTAGCACTTTGTTAAAAAGCACAAGTTCCAGATATAGTAAAACAGTTTGAAAACTTTCAGGAAAAAATATCCCAGAGAATTCGCAAAAATACGAGGATTTCAGTTATGAGTTTTTACATATTTGTGGGAAGCTACAGCCTTATACAGATTTATCATTCAGTTTTGCTGGACTTCTAAGAATCAAGGGATATTATATGATAATTACATATGACAATCAATAAATGTAATTATTTTCGGAAGGTGAACTTAATTGTATATTTGAAACAAATTTTACATCAATTGCGAAAATATTCAAAGCAACAAAAGTAAAGATTAAACGAGTTCAACTCTAAACTAGGAAATAATTCTTAAATAATAGAAAGTAAGTTCGGTTTTATTCATCCCTGCCTTGCATAGTCTATACTACACAAGTTGCCTATTAATTTTAGAATACATACACGTGTTTTGTATGGCCCCATTGGGCACACAAGCTACTATCAAATTATTGTCAGCGTTGATAAATGTTTACGAAAACTCATGAAGGCCTCTTTAAAATTTTAAGACTGTTAATGCAACGTTGAAAATACTATATACATATACAGTATATATAAATGAGAATTACAATTACTCTATTAATGAGAGTAAGTAGTGTAATTCAAACAGACCAAGTTAATCCAATTAATTTCGAAAAATTCCATTCATTCAACAAATAATGTATTCTGTCTCTGCAGTTAAAAATTAAATTGTGTTAAATTACGAACCGGTCAATGAATAATTCTATTGCAATAATTGTAATTGCCAATATAATAATCTCATCAGACGATTGCAAACTGGTTATAACACAAATTACATATAAAACTATAGTTCATAATTTGCCCTCATCCATGAATCTGCAATTTACAAACTGCCCCCAACAAATTGTTTCAGCAATACACAAACCAAAATACATATCTATTAAATCATATACTTTCGCAATGTTTCCTAACTGACTGTTTTTCCATTTCATGTCTTTACAAGCTGGAATGGTTTTTAAATAAAATTATGTGAACGAAAAATATTCTAAACATTATAACAAAATGGCAGTGAGCTTCATTGTATAGGCTATATGCAAAATTTCCATTCGGAAATAACAATATAGCGTGACTATACCTATATTATGGGATTTTGGTAGGCATACGTCTAGCTGAGAGATATCTTGCGAGGAAAGATACGGACCATTTGCATTACAAATGGTTGGCGACCGCACAACAACTCGTCGTCCGGAAAAGGCAAGATGGCGAGCAACGATCATCCTTTCCTCGTTTTAATGCCCCCAAAGGGAATTTAGGGTTTTAAATAAACCGATACAAATTTCCTACCTTCGAGCAGACTGTACAACGAAAGGCCAACTCACCTGCAAAACAAAACAAATAAAGTTGAAAATAGTGCATACAAATTTATTCAATACAAATAAATATTTCACTATTTCTGCTACACATAAAAAGGAAAACCTTAATCCTAGCTATATTTCCAACAGGGCTTATCTTTTAGCATGTATCAATCGGTATATTGCAAACATTTTTAAACAAGGCTTTACAAATATTTATCTCTATAGATGCAATTTAATAACTGTCATTTTCTGTATGATGTACAGTGTTAATGTAATTACATTACATTCATATCTGCCAACGTCATACAATAGAGGGTGTAACCGGAAATTTACTTCCGGAAAATCATACAGTTCTCTGTTTTAGCTGAAATTCACGGGCGTTTTTCCCACATTATTATTCTTGTAATGAGATTTCGTGCAAAGATAAAATTAACTTTTCTTGTGTAGTATAAAATAAAAGTAGGACAACGTCTGCTTCACCACATCAAACCATACAAAACATTTTTCTGGCGGCTGAATGTGTATGTGCTACAGATTTACAACTTTAAAGCGTCTAAAATTGTACCTGACTGCTGCAGACTGATTTTCATGCTTGCATGTAACCTGCGTATAGTATACTAAACAGTAGATCGAAATATTACCAATGCCAGGCTTTCTGCATTTACTGCAAGATGCAAATGGAACTCTGCAGACAGTGTTACATATTGAAACAGTGCCATTTGCATAGTTGCTCATACATGTTACACTGTGTGACTTATTGACTCAAAAATTAGACATTTTTTATTACAATCTTTCTTCCTATGCATGCCATGTGAATGCATTTCAAACTGCAATGTCTATCCTAATAGCGCGTACGATAAGTCTAGAATTATATCATAACCTATGCATGGTGATGCATAACATTTTCGGTTCGATGACTGGCCGTTACTAGTCGATGAGATCATGTTTAATATAACGTTATGTCGGCTTGGCTTGAATAAATAATGCAGAATGATGTCAAGAACAACTTCAAAGTTATTGAATGCAGACAGGCATAACCATTCGACCCAGATCTGGGAAAGTTCGAAGTGGAAATCTAAACGTAAATTAGCTTAATTTATAGCATTCCAATTGATGCATTGGTCTGGACACCAAAATTAACTATTTTTCCATGCATCTGAATTGTCTCGGTTTTCACCACACCAATTTCTACAGGCAGGTCACTAAACACGATGGCTTGCATTCAACTTCAATGTATACAAAGGATGTGGTGCATGATTATAGCTTATCTCGAGTACATGCATGGTCTGAGTGTTTTGACACCATTTCACCAGTCAACATAAATAATGTCTTATGGAAGTCCAAGTGCACTATGTTCTGAAAAAGCCATTTTCTCTCGCTAGATGGCGATCGAATGATCAATAATGTTTTAGAGAGCTTCAGAGGAGATTGTCCGCAGCTTGAATATGTACTGTAATCTACGACAGGCTACTGCCATACAAGGTCCACCATAATTGTGGATATCATTCACTGGAATGCAGTGATTTAGTATCGGGATAATGTAGCAAAATGAGCTATACGGATTCCGCATAACATACACATGAATGCCCAGCATGAAAAATTCAATGCTACTCCCTATACATATACGTATGTATCCGAGATTCCTACTATACAGGGCCAGATCCAAGTAAATAGATGTATTAAATATTAACCAAACCGGACTCATACCGAAAGTGTTAAAATGAGCTTCAAAACGCTCAATGTAATTTGCGAAAATTAACTAGGTAATTAACCCACATTGTCCTACTTGTATAATGCGCCAATGTTTAGAAAGGTAACACAGAAATATTAAAGGTTCTTATTACTAAAATGGCATCACTGCTATAATTAATATGTGAATAGACAACCATACATAGTTCTCAAAATGACTTTAGTGCATATACAATATCATTTCAGGGATGTGGAAATGGGTACACGTATAATTCAGGATGGTATTTTAATTAAATTAATCTTAACAATATTGTAATTAAAATTCGCAATTGTTGTATATTTAATGCTACACTAAGCTATTGTATTGCGAGTGATTTTTGAATTGCTCTCTCACTACTTCCCATACATTATGAAACAAGACATTTCACAGAAAGACGGACTTCTGCCTCTCCCTGTAAATAGCAATCCAGGAGGCTAGCAAAACAGCCAACTCGTCGTCTGATTGTACACTATTTGAAGAAGCATTCAACCCAACACTGACAAGGATTATCACACATGAATTCCAATTGCAATACGGATTGCATCTATCAATATACATACAGTATATGCAACAACTTATGCACGCCGCTGAACTTCAAAGTGAACCGCAATATGGTTTCCATGCATAACTTGGTCGTTTAACATTTGTTCGCATCGCTACTTTTTAGAGTATGTATGGATTACCTAACAAGAAAAACTTAAGCTATATTAAATAAATTTTAGCCTTTTAAAATACTCTCATCACAAATCATATATTTAATAATAAATTAACAATTATGCGAGTTGGAAATTAGGAAATACATACGTATTATTTTGTAATAAAAATCAGGTGTTCTGAAATTTCACTGCTGAGTAGTATATGTACATTGTAAAACTTATTTTGAACTTATCTTTTATTATTTCATAGACTTGTCAATATATTATATTTAAAGTGGTTCATATCAGCTAGAATTGCGACGGGATTCAAAACGCAGAATATTTTTAAATTTCGCTTAAATTGTATTTTCGCGGCATTACTTGGTCTACTAATCATGCAATTCAAATGAGAAGAATATTAACCCATTTGTTCCCAATGTATTCAGGTTAATATGTACTCAACTGAGTACATTGGGAACTTCTGGGTTTTCACCCATTAGGGCTTTCAGGACGTAAAATTATCGCTTGAAATGACTTTTTGTATTTTTTTGTGTCGCAATATACAGGGTGTTGCAGGGACAAACTGACAGAGCATATTCTCTGCATGAAAACAAGACAAAGTTCCTATAAACCTATGTCCCCAAACGCATAGGTTTTTAAGTAGGACCTACATAAAATGTGACATCCATAATTCATGCTCCCCACATCTTACCATTGATCATTCATTATCTAATAAATTATTGCAAATTTAGTGGACGTTTTATGGGTGGTCTAACTAGAAATGACAATAAAATATAGTCATCAAATTTAAAGATAAAAGGCTAATTCGGCGATATGGAAATTTGAATGGTGACCAATTATTGTCGCCATTTCCTCGATCGATAAAATACCAATTACAGAAATTGAAAAAAGACCACATCATGCCAGCAAAATATCACTGCTTATTTAAATTGCGTTGGTATATTGAATTACTTACTCTATTATTGTGTCTCCACGGCAAACGAAAACATATTTGTTTAAAAATTTGTTGAGCGCGTTATATAAGGCTATATGCAATCGGTGACTCCTTGAATTAGCGCCGCACACAGTACGCTTCAACATAAATTACTGCTGAAGTTACAATATTTTGAAAAGGCGTAGGCACTACGTGCACATCAATATTTTGTTTGCAGAAATATAAACCTGCATTTCAGCTTTCCATGTTTTCGAAATAAAATATTTATGCACCCCCGGAAAAACTCAACGCCTTGTTATTTACAAAGCATATTAGTCGATGCATATTTTTAATTAACATAAATGCTTCAATGCACTCGATTATCGATGCAAAATAGGAAATGCTTTTCGTTTGGTGTAGGGAAGTGAAAATTGAACAAAAAAAGATGAAGAAACATTTCGCTTATGCTAATGACAAGTTTCAGCATCAGGAAAACAGGTCACGTGACGCCTGTTGGTTGAAAGTACCATTCACCATGCCCCTTTCCATTGTCGCTATCGCAGCATTATAAAACAGCTAAAAGATACGACACCAGTTTTGATCAAGAAATCCATGCACTGAATGCGCTTTTGTTATTTTAGTAGGCATACACATTTTTAAATAACAGTGCTTCATCGATATTAAAAAAAATAGGAAACAAACTTCGACTATTTATCACCAGGGTATTAATCAACTGACATTTTGTTATAGAATCCAAAATTACAAGGTTTCTTCACAATCTACGGAATTTTGGTGAAACTCGTAACTATTTGAAAGCCTTATTAAACTCCTGTACAAAAAGAAACCCGTTTTTAAAATGTTAGGTTGTCTAGATTTATTAGTTGTCTTCAAAAACTTTGGATCACCCTGGGTGTTAAATTCGTGACATATTCCTAGGTTTAGTAAATTATGACAGGAATTCGATCTTTAAACTGTTTAGATTTCAGTTCGTCAATGCACTTTCAAAATTGCACTAAAATCAAGACTTGGCATACTTGTAGTACCTACGATTCTGCAAAATAGTTTATCTAATAACGAAGATTTTTTCAGTAGAGAAAATTCCTGGGATAATGGACGATACATTTATAAGAGCAGTGTGCTATTTTGTGGGGGGATGAAAAGAGCCAGAGAAAGCTAGAAACGTATCAGATAGTATAACCAAGATGAGGGGGAGAAGACCGACCATCACTGACTTCTTTACACCCTCTCTCGCATCCAATCCAAGAATTTTTAACACGTACTAAAACCAAAGAGGAGCTCTTAAATCTTGCCAGTATCCCCCTAGGCAAGACGGGGGGGGGGGGGGGGCATTTTGGTAAGTCAAGCACGAGTTCGACGTTTTCTGGAATCACGATGGCGACTTGAAAGCGGAAAGCTGTAAACTATGCTTTTATCGCGTCAAACTGTGTAAATAACGAAATAAAGCGCCACAGAAGATGCGCCAATAAACCAGTTTCCTAGCGGAGTTCCCCAATATAAACCCAGTTTAACTACAGTATTGTCACAAGGATTATTTGAATGCAGAGCGACAACAGCAGATAAACTGCAGTTCAAAAATCGGCTAACTGGTAGGGCGGGGATAAAAACCAAGTAAAAACTCAAGCGACAGAATATGTTCCAGACAAGTTTCAAATCGATCACGCCACTTCTTGTGTTACAAAAATGACTGTGCACAGCAACTCTTGCTCTGATAGAAAATGGAACCATCAAATATGCATGTCCATGTCCGACAAAAAATGCAAATAGTTCTGCCTTCTCTACAAAATGCAATTTAAAACGGTTCACCTTCGAATTGCGTGGAATAAGAATATGTGAAGTCGCAAAATACGCAAATATTACATTTATACATTAATATGTTCGTTCTGCAAAATTAAACCAAAGAATAAACGTAGCAAGATAATTTTTTTGAATCCAATTTAGGCTAATGCCGTTTTCAATACATGATTTACTCAACATTCCCAAATGTGAACACCGAGCCCAAAATTTATTCAATATTTCATTTGTTTACCTACAAAATTTTAATAAAAGGGGCTAAAAAATTAGAAGCATAGGTTGACTAGTTTTTTTTTAGCTATTGTTAAAGATGTTGCAGTTATTAGTCCTGGTCAGTCCCAGTCAAATGGTGCAGCTCAATGCTGTTCGGTCCACCAAGAAAAAACGCACTACGAGTGAAGGACTGAATATATGTAAATCATCTTTAACTACTAGCAGTAGAATAACAATATTTTATTGTGACGACTGTCCTTTTAAAAATAGCCAAACCAAATATTTCGAGTAAAAAGATGTTTTGAAGTTCACGAAATTTAAGAACGGGATCTGCAGTAGTTTCTTTTATTTAGTAATTACGTTAAAATTACTTTACATTTTAAATAATTACGCATCCTTTGTTGTAATAATGCTATCATTATGGTGAGTGATGGCAATATATCCGTAGCAAACATCAGGGGAGCTATACAGACAATTTAAATTTCTGCAAATTTCATGCATAATATGATAACGTAGAAAATAGCTTTTGCCAAGAGTCCTAATATGTATACAGTCATATTCAAGAGTGTGAAGTGCATGCATCGCTTTTGAACAACATTGTAGATACTATAATCAAATCGCACGATGTGCCCATCTCTGGAACACATTTTAAGACATAATAAGATATAATGATCGAGAATAATGAGCTTCCCATTTGATTATTCAAAAACGTTACTTATATGCCAACCCACAAGCATATCTGTTGTGAAATCCGATCTTATAAGTAAAATATGTTGAAAAATTGTAAATTTTGTGACATAGAAACAAGTTTCAGAAATGCTTATCAATTCAATAAAGTACCTCACGGTCGGGAACAACATTTGCGGGTCTAAGCAAAACAAGGGTGGATCAATAATATATACTGACCACAAGGCGATGAGGCTTAACAGGATTTATTTAAGAAAGAGGAAGCCACCATCTTTATTTATTGGAGTATTCTCTCGAGCGTTTTGTCCTTGTGTAAATAAAAGTGACCTAACCATACTTGAGTTTTGTCTTGTATTTGAGTTAGGAAAGGTTTCTCTCAAGTGGGATTGAGTATCAGATATTTCATCTCTAATAGACGCTGCGGCACAGAGGTTGAGTATTAAATAAGAGTCAGATTTCAATAGGGCCTACTCGCTAAGTGCATAGGATGAAAGGAAAGGAAAGTCTGGATATATTGTTAATAACTTTGAAAGGAACCAACAGACAACAAAAATGGTAACGCAAATCAGCATTTGAAAGTAGTACCAAAAAATATTGCGATTACTACCAACATTTTCCCACCAACTCCGAATCTGCTTTCCGGTAAGTGTTCAGTATACTGCAGCCCACATTTTCGAAAATGTTAACTGACAGTTTTAAAATCCGCTAGAACTTGAAATGCATATTTTGAAAACAATAAACCACAACAACATGGTTTATTGTCCAGCATAATATAATTGATTGTCATAATTTGAAAATAAATTAAATGGGGAAGATTCACATTTAATAACAATTAAGGCAATTGATTTTGTGAGGTTGTAGTAAAAGTCAGCACAAATATTTTTTCTGCAAAACGCATAGACTATTGCCAAAACGATGCTTAAGTAGAGCAGACGCGCAGAGCAACTGGCAACATTATTCAGTAATCGATTTTTAGTACAGCAAACTAATCAATAACGATATTCGATCGGTGCACGATTGAGCATGAATTGCAGTACATTTCCGTCAGCGCATTAGAAATTCATATGAAACTCGAAGGCATATTACTACACATTATTGAAATTAAAAATCAAAATATGCATTTGATAATGCACGCATATTACAGCAAGCGTATCACTTACATACATTTTAATCTGTTTCATTCGTGTCATTCAACTTGCAAATTTGTAATAAATTATCGCATTCCATGTAATAATATAGCCTAAACATATAGCACAGCATTCAATTTCAAGTTGCGCTTATTAATACGAAGGCAAGACCTAATATCCATTATTTAACTCCCGACAAATGAGTTTTAGCCAAAAAATACATATCTTTCAAAAATAAAAATACATTGATGCTGAAATCAGTTTTCAATGTATTTAACTAGAGCTGAACTGACATGGTTTTCTGAAGAAAATTTGATAAAAATTTACATTCAGGAAAATATAATTTTCAATTACATATAAATTGAATATTCTACAATTAAATAAAAGGTCGGGAAAATGTGTACATCATAGTTATACATTCTAGACATACAGTATTTCACAGTAACTCGTGTTGGACGATTTTCCACATCGCAACGATTCCAATATAATGTTTAGCACTTTTCCTCAAACAAATAAAACGTAGTTTCATCCACTTTCCAGGAAATCTTTGAATGGTTAATTTTATGAATCAATAAAAATATATAGAATGACATTTTGCGATATATGCAACCTTTTGGAGAAAGGCAATTCATTGCCAACACAATTTATTTTCCAAGTATATATTGACAAACATTTAGCATTTATGAACACAGATTTTGCCGATGTTAAGTAATGACAGCGTGTTGGGCGTCTCTAAGCTCATTACTACTACTTTTTCAACTTTCTGACAAATAAATATGGGAAAGAAAATAATATTAGGACACAAAGGCAATTTATAATATATCAATTTATGATGAGTCGCAAAGTAAATAAAAAATGTGGAGATTTATCATATTATACATGCATATATACGACATGCAATTGTCATGTGCTTGTAATAACAACTCAAAAATGTTGTGAATCTTTAAAAATTGCCAAATTCGGGTAAAAATGATTACAGTTGGAAGCGGAAGATGCATGTGCATGCACGCTGTATACAGGACAAAAGGTGACAAGAAATGCTAAGTTTGATAGGTACTATTATCGAATTGCATGACATTCGATCCACGAATCATTTTTCCAAGACATATGTCGCAGGTGCGCGATTGCTCTTCACAAAAAAAAATTCAATCTTTCAGAATTTCGGGCCCATGCAGGCTCATGTCAGACGATGGCAAATCACAATGGAGCGTGCTTCTACCGCCTGCCCATACACATAATGAAAAAAAATGCTCATCCAGTAGCAATCCATCCATTTCAAGATTACAAAATCAATTTTTCAGCTGTACAATCAATACTTTCAACAGATTAGCAGATTTTAATGGAGATGGCCATCATTCCCATAGCTCTGGAACTGAACGTTTTAAACTATGATTGCACTCAAATCTAGTAATGCAAGTCGGTCATACAGACTTAGCAATTTTATAATGGCTGTACGTACCTACAATTACGTAGCAAGATAAAGTTTAATCCCATGTAAAGTGCGTTACAATATACATGCGACTCAAATAAGAAATTCTTCATCTAGATAAAGCATGTGATCACAACATAGATGACAGTCTAGCAAGACTGGGCTAAAACCTACTCGTGATCGAGTAATGAACTCGATTACGAGTCATTACAGCGGAAGTAAATAGTGACCCATCAGTAAGATGTTCTGCTAAATGCAGAATAAAAAAAAAAGATGTGCAATTCAGTCAAACAAGTTGATGTCTATAACTGCAGCAAACTAAATAAATTATCAGCTAGTATTTGTCGAATTTAAAAAAAAGGATGAGGACTGAATATAGAAATAAGTTAAACATTACCATAAGATTCCCCGAACTTGAATTTTTTTAATGGCCTATACTGCCATTCTTTATTATAATAGAGTAATAATTATAAATTGCAATTAATATTTAATTAGTTGATAAGTTCAGAAAAATTGAAATTAATTTATTAGCCAAAACAGTATAGTGTAGTAAATAGGTGCCCAGTTTACAGCAGATATCAATTTTAGAAAAGTTAATAAGCTTGAATTTATATACAAAATGCATTACCACATATTTAAAAGTGGACATAACGCAGTACGAATATCAAACAGAGCAAACATTATTCCCGATTTTATCGTCTCATCATATATTTCAACACTCGTATCCCCTGTGAATTTCATTGTATCGTTAAATTATTGATGCAATGGTCATATCTCCCATTTTAACTCTCCAGCATTTGCATGTACTGGAATCTTTAAAAGAATGGGAAGTTAATTAAAGCAAGACGATTTCAGCGTCTAAAATATTTATGAATATATATTTCAGATTGGTGTACAGTGACGTACTGTAAGTTGCATGTCACTGGATACGTTTACTGCCTCTAGACATATGCAAGAGAATCTGCAAATTCATTTCTCCATTCAAGCAAATCGCAGCAATAATTAATATTATGTTGTGCACGTTGCAAGTTTTGTTCTCATATTATCGCTTCTCTCATATAACGGCACTTTATGAGGTGAAGTGCAGAATAGTTACAGTAAATTCCGCATCATTTCCTTCTTCAAACAGCGCGAGAAACGAGACATTTATGAAATCTGAGCACAAATAATCGACCCATAGCTGCAATGTTTCAAAATTATAAACGGAATCATATACAAGGATTTACATAATCCTAAGAGGATTGCAGGACGCATTTAGCATGCGACGTACGCCAAGAAAAATTCATAATTACTAAAATAAACTGACGACTTCAGAATGGTTTCCGTTTCATAAACTATTTTATTCGCGCATTGTACGAGCTATTAGAATAATTTAAGGGTAATATGTATGTATTGGTTTAACATATGAACATATTTCTATCACAAAATGCAGTCCAATCCGTCTATAAAATGCATGAAAAATACACATGGTACCATATTAAGTCTATTCAATAATTTCACTAAAATATTACAGATTAATAAAGATCTACTACACACTTAAGCCTACGCAAAAATAGGTACAGTGGAACCACCATATAAGACCCAGCAAAATGCAACCTCAGTTGCATATAGAGAAAATCCTCCGTATCAAAATTTTTATTGTTGTCCATGTATTATTCGAGTAAAGACGTGAACATTACAGTACATAGACACTGTCTATGAACGGGTTTGTTATGGAAAATGTCTACTGATAAAAGCAAGAAATGGTGTATGTTTGTAACAAGATTGCGTGATGGTCTGATGGAATTTTTCAGTAGGGTTCCAACAGATGTGATCAAACAATCACGCTGATGAGAAATAAAAATCGAGGTTTCCCGATCTTCCTGGATGTCAAACAGCATGACGTCAATGAAACAAGTTTTCCCAGATATTAATTTCAATAAATGATATTCGGTTCATCGTCTCTACTCTAATACGCGTACGTTACAATAAGGATAAAGATGTATAAGAAATAACAACTGAAAAATTACATACGCAAAAGTTGTATTTTAAATTTGTATGAATTCCAGCTCCACATGCATCTTAATTCCTCATTAAAAAATTTAAGAAGCAGAATATACATTATAAGAAAACAGACAAAACTAGAAATAGTTTGATCTCAGGGTAAACATATAGCAAGGATATAAGATGGTGAATTTTTCATTGGCTATCATTTTTATCGGCCACCTTTACTCTGATCCATGCCATAGATCACTCATTGCCACAATAATCCTAAAAGCATGTTAAATTGATTCAATAAATCCACATTGGGTTATTAAATTTTTATAACAGGAATAGCTGTATAGTGCGTGTTTTTTACGACGACAAGAAGCACAGCCGGTATAACGTATGTTTTACTGTATGAATCTTGCTTGCTTTCATGAATTTTTTAAGGGGCACAAGACAGCAAAAATTAGCTATTCCACTGCTATATATGCCTGCAGTAGATCGATAAGATTGTGTTCCGAATAGATATGTTGTGTCATAAATAACAAATACAAGGCCGTCTGAAAATAAGACACGTTTTGGACTGTTTTTCTCCTTAAAATGGTGCTTGAAATGCGATGACAAAGCGTAAAAAATGAAGTGCAACGAGACCATAACGACACCCTGTAGTATTTTTTCCACACAGGATATGATTACACGGATGGAGGGAAAAATTGGGCGATAAATATTGATCAAATACTCGACGCTGTTTCCGAGTAAAGGCCTATAAGATAACAGGTCTTCCAATTTGTCAATGTCCACATCGTCAACTTCTCCAAATGATCATTAGGCAGCAAGACTACTTGAAAAACTTTGCACTCTGACGTTTGACGAACAACACTACAATATATTATACTCCTCATATATTGCGAAAAATGACCCAATTTCTTATAGCTTCGCTTTGCCAAGTGCATGAAACTATTTCCCCCTTTATTTGAACTAAAATTACGTCGATATTTCTCAGAGAGAAAAAAAGTGATAACTTGAGGGCTATAAGGTATAAAGGTTGGAAAGCTGGAAGCTAAATCGAGAAAACTACCGCATTCATCTATCTATACACGTAGTTTCTATAATGATTGGATGCAAAAGGAAAAAAAATGTCACCAAAGGAATAATATTTTAATTGACGATGGCAAGAAAAGTTAAGTTTTCAAAACGAGCCCTATACTTATTACTCCACACAGGTAAGAAGTGAAAGGAAAAGATTTTAAAACGATTTCGACGGTACGGGTGATAGGAGAACATACACAGTTGTATATGAAGTAGACATATTGAAGATAGTGAGCACTATAGACTATATAATATATACAAAAGATATTATCTATACATCGTATCTTCATCAAAACTCCGAATCCCTAATAAAGAAGCACCAAGTATACCTTCTAGGCAAATAGTCTACTTCAAGTAGACTACTCATATGCAATATATTCCTTGATCTGTTTGGAATCAATTAGATACGCGCCATGCAACTTTTGCAGAATGCAGGCATTTTCCATAATACTGTATATTCCCACGACTTCATAGATGACATGAACGAAAATTATTCTTAGAAAAAAGATTATTAGGTAAACATTTATTTTTTAAATACTAGTGGTACATATTATTTATATCTCTTTTTTTAGCTTTTATAGATAGTGCAGCATTAATTGATATGATTAGTTGCACTGATGATATGCATTGTAAGTATATTATTCCTTAAAGTGAGCTTCAAAAGCAGAATTCATCATTTAACTGAGTTACAAAACAACAGCCTTTCAAACGTTATAACATGTCTCTGTATACATTACATATATTAACCTAATAGTTTTGCTAAGACATTCGGAAACATTAAATAAGATTTCGGTTCAGTAGCTACTGCAATAAATCAGCTACGCTCACTCACTGTTTTTTAACGAAAACCTGTGAAAAATACGCAGAACGCTAGAAAAACTAATGTATACCAAGATTGGATGGAGGTTTTTATTTGTGCACATGGGTGTTGTATGCCAGTCACGATTACTATACAGACTTGTTTCTTAAAAAAAAAGAGTAGAGAAAGCCGAGAACCTATAGTGCTGCATAAAGAACGAAAAGTAAAACAATCTTTAACAAATATCGATGGTCAATATAGCTTGTATTCAGCTATATTGTACAGCATCGCCCGATATAGGGAAAACACTTCGGTAGTACAGTTAGGTGTATGAAAATCGTCTATGAGCTCAAAATATTGACGTTGTTTGAGCACCACGAGGTCCCTGCGGTGCAGAGAAACTATTATTAAAGGTGCTGAAAGCCGATATTTAAATTATAAAATTTTGGTCACTTTTTCGCTCGAGCGGCCTTAGTGGATTGGGTGAAGAAAAGATTAGTCCAAATGTAAGGACGCTGTCCAAAATGTTGTTAATAAGTTGTTTCCATACAATTATTCACATTGCACGTGTGTGGAATTTAATGTGGAAATAAACCTCAGTATGCTGAATAGACATTGTTTCCTGCGTTAATATTTCGTGTAACAGTCGCTCCCAGCTTGAATAGTTGTTTTTTGCTTACTAATGTGATAAATACCGGAAAAGAGGGCCAGATGAGTAATTACTTTGCTTCTCGAGGTTAATTGTCACTTTGGCTGGGTGACATTTTCACTGGACAAGTCATGCTTCAAGTCTCAGCTTTGGGGTTGTGGCCCAGACAGCATAGGGCCATATAGCAAACCGAGTGCCTGACAAAGGTAAACGAAGAGATGCATTCCAATCTGTCACCATGACAAAATTAAACACAGGCTATATTTATATGTGGATACCATACCGTATACTGTATTTCCAACTCGATATGTAGGCCACATAATAGTATATGTATACGTAGTACAGAATATGGTAGTGGGGTACGGGCGAGTGCGATTTATAGTGGAAAATTATTGCATTCACGACAGAAGCATAATTTTCGAAAAGTGCCTTGTAGAAATGTCGGTTGAATTCTGTTATGTCTATAACAATCGTTTTTAAAATGGTCGTGACAAAATTTCTTCACAAATTGCCATATTCACGGTTCCGAATTTTTTAATCTTCGACTCCTCGTAATTCTAATAAGTAGCTCTCACAGCTGGCACAACCGACATTTCCGACGATAAAAAGAAGTGAAGTGACATTTCGCAACTTGGCTTTCGCTCGAATGATAAGTTTAAGCCTATGCCAGATTCAATTTTTGTAAATGCCCCCAATGAATGTCATCACAAATTAAATATTCCATGACGAATTCCCCCTCTTACCAAGTTATTGGCATAATATATTCAAATGAAGTAGTTCACGGATAAAATTTCATTCCGAAAGTACAATGATATGGAAATCTGGTGTAATCTGCAAGAAGTTGTAAGTAATCCTTGTGGAAATTCACAACTAAAAATCAAAAAATATGAAATATGTACGTGTATATACAGGGTGTTGCAGAATTACAGGGACAAACTGACAGCGTATATTCCCTGCATGAAAACAAGACAAAGTTTCTATAAACCCATGTCGCCAAACGCTTAGGTTTTTAAGTAGGACCTACATAAAATGTGACATCCATAATTCAGGCTCCCCACATCTTTATTAGGAACGCATAATGAATGATCAATGGAAAGGTGTGGGGAGCATGAATTATGGATGTCACATTTTATGTAGGGTCTACCTAAAAACCTAAGCGTTTGGCGACATGGGTTTATAGAAACTTTGTCTTGTTTTCATGCAGGGAATATACGCTGTCAGTTTATCCCTGTAATTCTGCAACACCCTGTATATACAATACAATAACAAAAATGAGTGTATACACAACAGACAATAAACATGAAGCACGGACGACATAATTTTTTTGAGTATAATATAACGAGCACGAATGAAGGAAAACGGGATATAAAAAGGAAATTCAATGTGTACGAGACATGCCTTATCGATTTTTATAGTGAAAAATACGAGGGTATTGCTGAGAGCATACGCAGGTCAGAGAAACCTCTTGCAATGCAAAATAAACGCAGGAAAGTCATCAATGCAATTTCACAGTCGTTCAAATATTGATTTTTACATCGACACCGCAGAGATAATGCGGAAATATGTCCAACCTCTGATGAAAATTCCTCGTTAGTTTTTGAATCGGCATAAATCCATATTGAAACCATACGCTCCCATAAAATATAAAGCGTACACTTATGTAGCTTTACATGAGCCCTCAAAACCTACAGCAAGGATTACACAAAAAATAAGTAATTTCAAAAGTATGGTAGCTTCATTTTCAATGCAATATTATATTAGCAAAAGGATTTTCATCACCGATACATGAACAGATTCCTCAATTTTTATTAGGTGGATTTATGGTTATGAAATGAAAATTGTTGTAGATTGGATATAATTTATTTGAAATATTTAAATCATGTGCCTATACTCATGAGAGAGATCCCAATATTCTCTGACGCTCTTTTGTAACAGTAACAAAATTGCACACTTAATTTTTCAGAGTAGCTATGAAATCTTTACACATTTTAAGAGTAAAAATTTCATATATAAATAATAATGGAATGCTTTAATTACTTGTAATAGTCTCTGATTTTGGCATACATTTGCCCCAATACATCAAGGTCCATTTTCTTGTAACATGTTTCTGCACACTTTCCTACTAAACATGCAGGAAGTTTCAATACAGAGTATATTTTTCACACATCGCGTGAATCGCTCCAGAGGCACCCAAAACATGCTAACCGGAATATGACTTTCCAGATATTTCCAAATCTAACCGCAATTTCTAAAAAATGTATCTTATGCCTGCCTCGACTCAGCGCAAAAATTTAGAGTGCATGAAAAAGCCAGTAACTTAATAGATTTTCAAAAGCCGTTTCATTAGTATATACTAATTTGTGAAATAAATGAACCGCTTCAGATTTTTCGTTTTACAAATGCTAAAATATCTGCAAATTTCTTAGCATTTGCATTACTTCTAATTATAAAAAAATCGTTAGAAAATGTAATTGTGAATTTATGAAAGAAACCCACATCGCGAAATTTTAAGAGGATCAGGCTTTGAAATAAAAAAATTGAAACTTCGCCATCACTATAATTTCATTGCATCATCCTGGAGGAAATTCAAGTTCGATTCTCGCCACTTTATGCATGGTCGGAAAAAAATTAATTGACAAATGAATTAATGGTTCTGACATCTGATGATGGAATCTGGAATGAGCCGAAACACGTGCCATGTCTTAGAACCTAAGTTGGGTTAAAGGATTTTCAAACCAAATATAACTTTTAAAAATCACTTTTGCAAAGTTAGACAAGGTTAGGACAAGAATGACATTAAATAAAAGGCCTTATTATCGATTTTAACACGCCATTGAATTCAGTACATAAGCCACTATTTCCCTCCGATCCAGAATGAGCATTTCCACAACGTTAAAATTGTAGCTCTATGCAGGGCGCCCAAAAAAGGTCAGGGGCAAAACGAAACATCACAAATGAAACAACTTTTGTCCTAATATCTATGGAGATCCGAGCCCTACTTCCGGTGCTACAGGGGTTTGAGTGACTTTATAGTTAGGATGGCTGCATGGACAAAGGCATATGAATAATTCCATTGTCTTTTTATGTCATCGCAAAGTGAAAAGACAGCATTAAAACCAATGAGGTCAAAGTGAAATTGCCTTCATTGCACAAATGATACAAATACGCACAAGCATCACAGAAGGTGTTCAAACTGTTCACCACAATTCTCAGTGCAGACATTCACGCGATGCAACAAAGATTGGCGAACTTTAAAAAAAAATACCAGGTGTTTCCGTAATTCGATCACAAGCTGCAATTACATAAAAAGGCAATGGAATTTCTAAAATAAGTGGACAAACTTGTAGGGTGTATTCCCTGCATAAAAACTAGACATAAAGTTCCCATAAACCCATGTCCCCAAACGCTTAGATTTTTAAGTAGCATCTACCTAAAATGTGACATCCATAATTCATGCTCCCCACATCGTTATTAAGAACACATACGAGTCCTTTAATAAATGATCAACGGAAAGATGTGGGGAGCATGAATTATGGATGTCACATTTTACGTATGTGCTACTTAAAAATCTAAGCGTTTGGGGACATGGGTTTATAGGAACTTTATGTCTAGTTTTTATGCAGGTAATACACCCTGCAAGTTTGTCCACTTATTTCAGTAACACCCTGTATATGTTACCGCAAAAGTGCAGTAATCGGTTAATCTGCGGATTAACGGCTTTTGCATCCGTTAAAGTGCGAAAGTTCACAATCCGGCCGCGTTCTTAACTGCAGTTATATATAATATTTATAACTGCAGTAAGAACACTGTCGGATTGTGAACTTAATTCGCACTTTAACGGATGCGAAAGCCGTTTATAATCTTCAGATTAACCGATTACTGCACTTTAGCGGTAACATATACAGTATACATATAGTTCCCATGCATCCACTCTTTGCATAAAGTCAAACGCGCATAAACATGTATAAGGAAGACAGATTCACTCAGTGATTTGGAGAACACCGTCATCTAATTTTTCACTAATTAGAGCGTATGGGATGAGATGAAGCATGCAGGGAACAAATACATTCTTGAGCAAATACATTTACATTATTTTACCACGTTAAAGATTTTATGTCATTTTATCAACTTAAAATTGAACCTATGTTAATAATTAATAAACATTAGCACAATTTAAATTCTGAACAGGTTATACTGTAATAATAAACGAATGGCACCGTAAATTAAAGCTGCCATACATATTGCAAGTTTAAAACGAACTCTATAAAACTTAAGTGTATGTATATAATTATAGCAATTTTAACGGTTTATACCAGTCCCTGCTGAATGCATATATCTTAATAAGCAACATTGCAGAGTTGGGAACAAGTTTCTAAGCAACTTTGTTTAAGGATTCTCTATTAAATTAAGGCATAATTGATCATTTTTAGCAGCGCTTTCGAAAGAATTGCGAAAACTTTGCTATATACAATTCAGACAAGATTTAATTGCGGTATTTCATGAAACTTAAACACACAGAAACTCGTGCTAATTGCAGCTTCTTGTTGAACAGTATATACACCATATATCCGTGAGCGAGACTTAATACCAGTTTTAAAAACAGCTTACCTTGCAACTGAAAAAGATCAACTGCAAAGTGCATTTCCTATCCAATAACTAGGGGAAGAAATCACAAATTGCAAAGCCTAGCCTGCTGAGAACCGACAACGAATATTTAGAAGGTTACATTTTGAGACATTAACATATTCATAAGGCCTTGTTTATATATGCAACTTGCTAATCAAGCTCGACGTACGAGTTTATATCCCAAGAACTAATTAGCTGCCTGTCGACAGAGGCCTCCAAACTACAGGAAAGGGCCACTTTTATCGCTTTTAATATAGATGTATACTATATATATATATTGTGATCGAAAATATTCGCCGAAAACAATCAATTCATGTAAATTTATTATTTAAATCTGCCTTCACTTGTCCATATCATATGTGCAAAGGATTGCGTACAGCATGTGTGGGTGTAGGACAAAAAGGCGAAGGCAGTGAAATGTATAATCACCTGAATTTATAAGCATACACAGCACAGTATATTATAACCTATAGGTATAGCAGTTCAACATGGAAAATTCGATAGGAAAATTAATTTTGCCCCGATCACGCAATAATAACCTGATGTAGCGCAAAAATATGCAGCTTGGCTGGTAATTTATATTATAGCCTACACTGAAAATAATCTCGAGTAAGCCAGCGGATAAATTCAAAGAAGGATTTAACGTTCTTTGTAAACAAGAAAATTATGCTCATTCTCCTATAGCTCCGAAAACGCGTTATCATGAAATACGACTTTCAGCATATACAGGGTGTCACAAAATTATATGTTCAAACTTATAGGGTATACTCCATGCAAGAAAACAAGACAAAGTTCCTATGAACCCATGTCCCCAAACACATGCGTATAGGTTTGTAATTAAGTAGCAACCGAAATGTGACATCCGTAATTCCTGCTCCCCCAATTTGAATGTACGTCCTCCGATGTCGCCTCGGAGGACAGATGTCATAGGTTGAACAGTCTTATTTCCATCGGTCATCTTCCCTGCAATACACGTCTCGTGTGAAACTGCGAAAACTAATAAATTTGTTGCCTTCGACTGCTCCATTTAACTTAAAATTTGCTCTGTGGTACTAATTTCAATGATTTGCATATTAATATAACGCTAATTTAGAACGTCATTTCCAATTCATTATAACAGTGATCTGCATGCGCAGATAAATTCATCCACCACACTTTAATTATTTGTGATATATGGCGAATTAAATTGATATTACTGGATACCAAAATCGATTCAAAAGTGACTAATATATGGCTCTTAACATTTTGATCCACAAATATGAACATTTGTGGTTGAAATTGTAACAGTAGCATTGAGCATTGCGAGATTTATTAATATTTGAAACACGTGTACTAGTGCAGTATTTATCCTGCATTTAGCAAGCTATGTACTTATGATTTCATTAAAATATCATAACAGCATGATTTCATATTGTTCTCCACTTGATCTGAATGTATGAATAATGCTTGCCATTGTGAGCCAAATCGCTGTAAATTGTAAGATCAAATTTTTGCATTAATATATTCCCATTACTCCATAATATAGTTGAGATATATGGATTAAATTACAAGTATATTGAATCAAATTGTAATATCAAAGTGGTGGAATTCTAAATTAGTATGAAATGAAAGTGTGCAATTCAAGTGCGTAATAACTATTGCAAGTCACATATTCCCCACTCCACGACCATACAACATGAAATTATGTAGTTGTTATTCAACTGTTCTTTCTGATGTTGATCTCGTTGGAACACGTAAAGTCACTTTGTTAAAGCAACCTGCTCAGTAAATCTGCAGTTATGCAGCACAGCCCATGCAGGGATAAAGGTATAAAGAAAGATACGTACACAGGAATATATCGAGGGATTGAAAAACATTAGCATTCAGGTGTAGCAACACGAAATCAAAAAGATGTGCCATGCCAGCAGAAATAAACTTGAAATCGCATATAAATTAATAAATAATCAGAATAATCATACACATTGAAATAAGGTATTTATTTATCAAAATAATTACAATTTTATCATCACTAAAAATTCCACATGCAATTATTGTGCATGCGGAACATTCAAGAACGACTTGGCAGTTTTTAAGGAAAGAAAGGTGAACCATGGACTAATTTATCCCCTTTGAAACGTAAATACTATTTAACTACATTTCAATACATAAATTCTAAAAGAAATGAACATGATTTCTCAATATTAACATCCATATACCTACACACGTGTACACATGTGAATAATGAATAACTGCTAAAATACTGATAATATTTTATACTTAACCTCAAAAACTAATCTGTGTATAATGGATTAATCAAAATTTGGTAAGTCTAATTGAAATTCTTATTTTTAATATTCGAACCACCCGGAATGCAACAGAAAATAAATTTATTAATTATTTCACTGAATAAACAGTCCCTTCCTCATTTCCTCCAACACCATTTTCCCCAACATTGCAGTAAATATTTCGAGTTATTTTGTGACCCACTATATCATTTTCATTTAAGCAATAGGCTTGTATATAGATTTTATGGAGCCGCAAACGACACATTTTCTTCATAAATCATATTCAAAAGCGTAAGGCAAACATACGCTTTCAAAATACTACGGCCATTTTAACAAAATATTTGTAAACTTTTTGTTTGTTTCTGCCAATGGGCGACTAAGGAGTATATGACAAACTTGACTAAAGAAAGACCAAGGTCTCCTCTTTGCCACTTTCAATTTCAGTGAACTTCAGAGTGCAGTCAGCTATAAAATCCTCTAAAGAGTATTGATGAAATGATGACAGGGGTTTATTGTTCCTAAATTGACAGATGCGGTTAACGGGAAAGCACTATGCATGATGGACCTATATCATGTAGTTATATACGTATATTACGAACAAATTTGATAATATGAATCATATCAAAAATGTCATGTTGATTACGAACGATTGAAAATGTAATATATGTATGTATACTAACGAAAAGACTGAAAATTGCACGCAACTTATGCAACATGATCACTAACCATGGAAATTGTACTACATTAACCGAAATGAAATCCATTTTAATAATTATGTAAGAAACAACGGTATTCAGAAATTAACAGTATATTCCAAAAACATAAAAATGATATAATATTCATATAAATTTCGATTGTAAAGAAATTCCAAATGTAAATGATTCAATGTGTTTTAAAACGGTGAAAAAAACATCCAGTAAATTCTGGTATATATGATCCTTTTTCACTCATAACAATTTAATCAGGCACAATATGTGCAATTATTTAATGCCGACCAGTTTCGGCTCCCAAAAGGAGCCTTCTTCAGGGCAAATATCAACTAAAGGAAGAATAACTAGTATTAAACATATACAGCTTTTAACACTGTCAAGGTATCTATGTTGGGAAAGTATTTTTATACTGAATGGCAACAAAATGAGTAATATGGTAATGTTTATTTCATTTCGGTTTAATGAAATGCAATGATCAAACAAGTTTGGCAGGGGGGAGGTTTATTAACTGGTTCAGCCGGCAAAATTCGCCCACTTTCTCCTTCAAACACGATGTAGCAGGTTCGTGCAGATTATTTTAAGAACGGTTTAGTTAAGTTGTTTTGATTCTGTACCGGAATAATTGTGGTCTTTTCTGTTAAGATTTTTAAATATTGACGACGTTTTTACTGTATGTTGGTGGAGATGTTTAAGATGTTTTCTTGAGCCGCTCGGGTACCTTTGGAATTTAATGGTGTTAAAAGCTGTATGTTTATAATACAAGTTATTCTTCCTTTAGTTGGTATTTGCCCTGAAGAAGGCTGCTTTTGGTAACCGAAATCGGTCGGCATTAAATAAAGACACATATTGTGCCTTATTTTTATTAGTGAAGGATCATTCCTATATACATACTGTACATAAACACCAAATTTGAAATGATCCAGTAAATGTAGAACAGTGAGGAAACTTGAATAATACAGATGACAATATAAGGTATTCAAACAATTTTTTAATTATAATAACAGAACCTAAAAATAAAACAAAACACACCGCAATTCATTACATCTCTCCTCAGGTAACAAACCTAATGTTACCAGCATCATAATACATCATTATTTCTAAATGGTGCACTTACCAGAAGTCTAACTTGTCAATATTGTTTTTAAGGTATGCATTTCGGGGAGGGATTTTTCAACGTCTACAAATGGAAATGCTACTTTTGCCATTTCTCGTGCATGTTTACAATGTTCGCTCCCAATTTTGATCAATAAAGTTCAAGAAACTGTCGACATCTTTGCTCCGCAGAATATAATTTTAATTAGGTGTTCAATCCTCGATTGTGCTGAAAATGATGCGCATGATGTTAGAAATTGAAGCTATACAACTGTATGAAGGTTTGAATTAAGCATTAATTAGTTTACAAGTAACAAGATAAATTACTATTAATTAGGACATTTTAAAGACGAAGCTAAATATTTTAACAAATAGACTAAAACCAATTCCGCGTGTATGATATTGGTTACAAATGTTATTAGACTTTTAGTATTATTACTGCGGCAGTTATTCATTATAAACTGGTTTCGCAGATCAGATTACGAGTTTGTCATCACGGACTTGTTTATAATCCCTAAATTCCTAAAATTATTACTTTTTAATAGTGAATGCGAGATAGAGCATGCAAGAAATATCTGCGTCATTTAATTAAATTCCACAAATTGCGATTGAATTATTTAACCCTATAATATTTTTGAATTAACACTAAAATTACGCATATTTTAAGAATAAGAAAAATATTGAGATCGGAAAAAACCTTTCACAGATGATATCACAATTGCCTTAGCTGAAATTAAGAGATTTGAGACAGAAAGCAATTTAACAAGAGTGGTGTAGAAAGTTTAACTGCTACATCTATTAAAGTTTTTATGTCTAGCAGCAGATCTTTCTGCATTGTGTATTTCCGTTATATTTGAGAAATTCTCGCTTGTCAATTTTAACTTCAGTAAACAAACTTAGAAATATTATTTGGCCTATTGATTTAATTGATTGAATAACAATTTATTTTATCGATAAACTATATACCAGTGATTTTACGTATAGTATGAACATACAATATTATTGCAGTAATCGACGTAGTTTTATCGAAACACATTGCTGAATTTTGTTGGAAGCCTATGACTTGCATCGCAATCACATGAAAATTGGTTTTCCACATGCAACGTATAAGTTTGCAATTAAAGGAGAAGTAACTCTTTATTATCTTGCAATCTGAGATGGCAACTAATTTTGCACGGATTTGGGCCGTCATTTTTTTTTTACTCCAGAAGAACGTTGAGGAGAAATGCAATTAAATGAATTCATGTTCGTCATTTCTGAGAGTGAAAAATATAAAGAATGCAAGAGAGAGAATAGGGGAGAGAGAGCTCCTGAGATTGGATATAAAGTCAATGGGAAAAAATTCAATCAAAAATGGTGGTTTCAAGTCTACTAAACCAACATGGGCGCAGTGGATAAAAATACAAAAAAAAGAGTCCAGAATAACACTACTGGTGGACAAAAAGAAACAAAAAGAGGCATGGAAGCTATAAGTCAGCCCTCAATGGCAGAAGCGAAAGAGTAGGGCATCAATCCATTGGCCCATTTAGGTAGCGTGGGAGTCTTTGTAAACGCCACCGCAAAATATCCTGCACGTTTATTCACACAAAAAAGTGCTAAAAGCCCGCCAAATTTGCGAGCCATCTGCATCACGGATCCTCTACATTGGACTGGAGAAGTGCATAACGGCATTTCCTAAATGCCACGTCTATACTGTATATACAAGCAGCTGTCGTTTATAATAAATAACGTCAATTGCCACTAATAGTTTGCAACAACTCCGCACATATAGAAAGAAAAGTCTGGCACTCATTTTTTTAAACAGTATCTCGCAGAATATACTGTAAAATATACTAATAAAGGTTTAAAGTCCTGCATGCATGCGTGCATTTGCTCAGCGCAGAATTCTAGGATTTATGTGATCGAATGCGCCGATAAAACATCAAATGTAAAGATATGACGAGCTCCCAAAATAAAACGGGATCAGTGCACCACTTGGACAAATTAATAGTTGGCAGAAAAAGATACAAACAGGGTGCACGAACTTCTATTCATATGGTGCGCATGCACATCATGGAAAAACTAAGTGAAATAAGAAAAAGGAGGGGAACGATCAACTCGTAACATATGCTCAAAACTTGTTGACATTAGATGCAAACGAAAGGGAAACAAAATTGTGACTGCTATTCGCAAACTAGCTATAAGTTAAAAAACAAAATGGAAATTTTAATAACAAATTCACAAAAGTGAATGGAATTCTGAAGAGGCAGAGTGAAATAAATAGTTGGGAAATCAATTTGCTTGCTTATTCATGAATTGATGTATATATGCACGTTAATTTTAATTCCTTTTCAAATTCAAAAAACTCATTTTTGTTTAATTGAAGAATCGTCTCGTAAGACACTTAACATCGAAAAAGACATGAATGACAGGGACCCACTATTAAATTAAATAGATTTGACAAATCCCGATGTGGTAAACTTTTAAGTACCCCGAAAATTTAAAATATTTAAATCTCGGCAATTTAACTTCAAACAAAGTAACTACGAGAATATACACATTTCTTAGGCGCCATATGAAATATTCAGACATTATTAGTATACAAGTCCAGAAAACGTATGTTCTTGCCTATGGATAATAATATTAATTTCCCACTATAATTAAATTGTAAAAAATCATTTTGAATTTCACGATGATTCAGTATTATCTCAGTACCACACAGCCTTATCGTTTAAAAAAATTAGAGGTCAGTCTCGGATTTCAACTCTTCAAAATATCAATAACTTTGCGAAAATTTTATAGAAATTCACCAAGTTTGGCAACAATACATCTGAGTATATTTAACATCTTAGTGCAAAATTTCAACTAAATCGATCAATAAACACGCCCACTGCGTGACATCATATTAATGGCACAAAAAGCTCTCCCGTAGTGGAGCACCATCTTTGGGAGGCGTTCTTTACAGTTGCAATGTTCCGATCAACAGTGTTGCTTACATTTCGATAGCCTACCATCCTGATAATATTTTTGGCAATGGTGTTTAGTTTAGAAGACAGAATTTTTGCAGGAAACCAAACGTTATGGTGCACAAGTGTGGCAGCTTCGTAACGTCAGTTGTCTTCTTATTTAAATTTCTGAATATATTATTATTTACTATTATGTTTATTAATAAAGTTCCCTTACACTTGCTATACTTTTGTATTAAGTATGTGTACTTGTTCAGCAAGGCAATCCGAAATTATTTAGGAAGTGTTGAATAAAATTATCATATTGCAAAAGTTTTGAACAATGAAGATGACGTCACGCAGAACGCCTGCTATTTGATCAATTGAGCTAAAATTTTGCACTAAGATGTCAAATATACTCAGCTATATCGTTACCAAATTTGGTGAATTTCTATAAAGTTTACGAAAAGTTATTGATAAATAAATACAATGGCAAAACATTCAAAACGACAACTGCCACCACAGGGATAAAATAAAGTCATTTGCCCAGCCCACAAAGAAAAAACATCAATTTTACATTATCACCTATTAAAAATCTAAACGTGCAGTCAGGGGTGTAAAACTATTTGACCTAGAGCTGAAACTGCCTTCAAAGTTAACCAAACCTTAACTTCGTAAATACAATAGCTGGAGCAATATTTCAAATTAGTACGTTGAAAAGGACATGAAAATTTGTACACTACACACTGACTCGCTGGTGAAATAAACCATGTAGCTGGTCAACATAAATAATTACAAAATATTGACCAAGTTTCAGTAACATTAGTTTAAACTAATAAGAAAATCAAAATACGCATAACATTAATACGCACAAATGACGGATCTAACGTACACATCAATTTAAATATTAGATGTCAGTGAATGAAGAATAGCATATAGTACACGAAACTAAATGTATCGCGTCTTTTTTGTTTAAATGAACTGAATCCATTTTAAATATATAATAACTTATAAAATTCCTTATGAACGAAAACAGAACGCAATAATCATGCAAATCAATTGCACAAATCCCAGAAAACCATATACAATACTGTTAATATAATGACATTCCACGAGCCCATACATAATATTCTCCAATATTTCGAAGTATTTTTTAAAATAAATGTCAATCGAGAAATTCTTTCTTATGAAACTGAAAAATATATGCAGCAACAGCTTGTGCTATGTTCTCTTTTTAATTCATTAAGTTTTATCGCAGAATCACAAATATGAGTATATTAACTATAAATGCTCATATTCCAGTTGTCTTTATTTTCATATTATTATACTTGTATGCAAGCTACTATTGAGATATTTCATAACGAATGCACATCCCAGTATACTGTACATTGACAATAAAACAAAACTTATTCTTTTACAGAGTTTCTCCGACCAATTGAAGTTCAGAAATTCCTATTTAAACTCCTCCAATATTCTCAGAAATCTCGTATAGCTAATCTACTAGGAAAATAATAAAACTCTTAAACTATACTGCATATACTATACGAATTCCATTTTCGTGGGTCATCGCTAAGTGGAGGCCCAAAAATTCGCTACAGTTACTCTTAGCTGCGCCATGCATGCACCACATTTTCGGTTCTTCTGAACTTCCCCATCAGCTCGCAGCTTTCCACACAAGCCCCATGTTGTAAATCCATTACCTAAAAATACTCTCAAAGTACATATGATCCCAATAGGCGGAGGAGGAGCAGGAAAAAAAGAGACAAGAAACAACAGAGAAGGGATTTAGTGCGCGATAACACTCGATAGACAAATTCCGGAGAAAAACACTATGGCGTATATGGGCATCTATAGTGCCAACTTAACTAAGCTATAGCTGGATATGTATAAGAAGCGACGTTGCAGCTATAGAGAGCTAATAAGGGCATTGGCTAAAGAAAAAATTGGAGGAAAACAGCTGCGAAGAGCGCCACCATCGAGCATCCTCTTGATCAATACCGCAGCAAACTGCAACCAACCTCCTACAGTTTGCCATTCAAGCGGTTCGGATCGACACGGAAGGACGTCTTTGCCTCTGGAGTCACATAACCAAAAATAACTGTGCCAATGACATTTCGCCATTGGGGTTCCATGAAATTGCAGCCACTACAGGGTTAAACAACTACATCACCAGGATTCTGATCACATATACGGATTTCTCACTTCTCAGCTCTGAATTATGCAGCACTGAGATTAAGACCCCTGTCCGGTGGGGCCTGTATGTGCCAACAGACAAAGTCCATAGTCAGATGCCCAGTGACATTTAGTGAAGTGTCGCAGCATCCCTTTAACTAAACCAACAAGAAATTGCCATTAAATCCCATTGTACCCCTAAAATACTTGAAGATGATGATGTCAACATAACGAAGGCAAGTGCAACTGGATATTAAAGGTAATTCGATGAAAGCTGTGAAGAAGAGGGCCTCGAGTTGAGGATAGTGTTTCGCTCTGATCGGATATCACATCTGTCAAGATTTTTGCGATGAATACAGCGACCATCTTGGATTTCTTGTCTCGCAATTACACGACTTCAGCTTCGAATTGAGCGTTGTTGAAAGGAGACCAGTCGGTGAGAGAGAAAGAGGAGCAAAAACAAGAGGAGAAAATTTGCTCTGAAATGTGGAACATGCAAGTGCATAGAAAGCGTGCAACTTGGAGCTAGAGTTCTATATACATGAAGTTGAATCGCTATTAAAATCGCTACCGGTAAGTTCATCAAAAATCCATTGACTAAGCTTAACTTCGAAATACATGTTGAGTTGGTAATAGAGACATTTCGGCGATCTATGTGCCTATGCGTTTCGGTGTACATGGGGGAAAAAGAAGAGATAATCCAATAACGGCAAACGTCACGCGCACGTAAATCGGTCTGGCAAACACCAAGCAAGCCCTATGTATCCTATATACCGACAAGATATTTTATATTAAAATCGACTTTTGTATATACGAAGGTATATAGGCAAGTACATATGGACAATAAAACCTTTTACTCAGTTTAATACGCACAAGAAAGACTACATATATTGCTTAAATCATACAATATTTATGCAATCTTGACCCATTCATGTAGTATGTATGGTATATGCTTATACAAGCAGCTTCATGTATGCGAAATATCATAAGCTAGTGTATTATTTAATCGCATAGCAGCTTGCACAAATGGAAGCAAACAAACTTAATTAACGTTTTATATTAATATGTCAAGCAATAAGAAAATGCAATAATTTTAAATCTCATGCAGAATTAAAGGATACTTTCCTTGATACATGTAATTTAAATCCACTATATGTGTCAAGGTTCCCCAAATATTGAACACCCAAAGCAAATTTTGGTGATGCGGCCTATGCTGTTAAACCATTTGCGATGAATATCAACACGAAGACATTAACTACATTATCGAGAATCACATTATACAAGATTAATTTACTTCCAAATCTGCATGATCGAAACAATTCCTAATGAATCAATCACATGCTATATAATTTAATGACTTTCAGAAACGTAACCCTATATACACCAATCACAGAGCTGTATCAGACAACAATTTAATTAATATGCAGATTAATGATAAATCCACTTCATATATATCGTTCAATTCATTATGAAAGGGAAAATTTAAGTGCTCTACGAAAGTGATATACTAATACAAGTGTGATCGACAAAAGGATTCAAATACCATTAAACTAATGTTAACTCCAATTTGTGGATTATTTTGTGAAGGCCTAACTATATTTTACTTCAAATATATTGAATAAATGTGCCGTCACCACTGACTTTAATAGACTCATTATTGCATATACATTGTCAATTTTATACGAGTCAATCTCGGCCAATCTGCTTTTTAAAACACGATTTTCAAGCTTATTAAAATTCTTTTTAATGGACAGATTTCTTGTCACATGATACACACAGCTCAAATTCTCCATTAACAAACTTATTTTGTAAAGATTTTAATCACACAGCTAGGACCGCATTCTCTGCATACGACTGTGGCAACAAAAAGCAACTACTAACTGAAATTATAAAATTACAAAACAATCCCCAAACTTATACAAATCAATTCTTTTAGTAATGAACAAATCGAAACTGTTTGGTATTGTTATTTGAAGACGACGATCTTCATCCTAAATCATGCACAAATAAAGGTTTCCATATGCACTTACAGCAAAACATGTCAATCACACATTATAGGTTCTATGTAATTAAATCACATTATATAAAATCTTACAAGATAATATTGATTGAAACAATTAGGCTTTGCACAATAAAAAATGCCTAAATCGAAAGAATGCTTTGAATAAAAGAACAGCTGCATATAGGTATAAATTGCATTGCGCTTCACGTCAACAGTATAGGCCGTATGTCATCATGAATGATAGCATTGCTGTCCAGGTCATTTTTGTATACGTACTATACGGATGGAGGGCGGAGAGGCGGATCGAAATCCTAATAATATAACGTATATATGTATAAAAGAAAAATGTCAAAACGATGCCAAAATAACGCGTAGGCCTACCTGAACTCAATTTTTACATGTAGCTATTTCATCGAGCATAATGGGAAAATGGGGATGAATTACTATAGGTCTATTGACTATGGACAAAGCTAGAAAGTTTATGAAAAATTGCATCTTTTCCGTCGTCAAGGAGCTGGCTTAACCCGGCATACGGAAATCACTCGGCTGGGCTCAATTACGATTCAATGAAAATGTCGAGAGGTTGGTCGCATAAAAGAGAGCAGGGCCGGATGAGTGGATATAGAGAGAAAAGGGAAACTGGGGATGGAGAGAAAAAAAAAATCTCACATGGCGGTCACGCTGTTTACGACCGACTTTCGAGTCCCTTGAGCCGAGTTGTGCGGGTTGCAGTTTGAGCGTCCGAATTTTACGGCAACTTCCAGTAAAGCCCAAATTCACATGGGATGGGACCAAGCTGAGGGAAACAATAAGCTAACAATTGGCCACATGTGGAGCCACTGCCACCCCGCAAACCACAACCAGATCCCCCTTCATTTTTGGCTCGGATTAACATCGCTTTTCGCGATTTAAAAGCCAGCTATATACACTGTACAGTATATACAAGACATCATGCTGGTTCAATGTGTGTAAATATCAGTCTGATGACCAATAAACACCAAGACATGATATTTTATTGGGGCATATTGGTGCGTAATGTTCAAGTCGAGGGCTATCAATGAAACACGCTATGAAATCAATGTCCCTAAACATTTTAACTCCCTCTCCGCTTTCCTGCATTTCCTTTTTTTTTTGTTTGCTCCGATAAAAGATAACACTGCGGACATGTTCAACGTGCCAATGCAAACAAAACTCCAGCAATATTTGTTTGTGACTTCATATCAAACGTTTAGTTTGTCAATACCAACCCTATTATTATAGTACTTGAAATTGCATTTCTTTCATATTGTAACCTTTTAACTTCATTTTTCCATAATGGAGCATGCATAAATATAATAAAACATCTTTAAGAAATTCTTTTAAAAATGTAATTTTACTAAATAAATGTGATGAAAATACACAAGTTTATGCATACAGTATATATATATTCGACTATCTTCCGTTCCATTTTTTATGTAGGCCTACCAATTACGTATTTCTCGTTTGTTAGTTGCTTCAACAGCAGATACATGTTGGATAAGTACTATAAAATTCATCTCTAAACTCTCAAATGTCTGCAGACTTTTTCAAGGGTTGAAAACCATGATCATAAAAGAAGTCATGTTATAGTATAGCAATAAACGTTCTTTAATGTCGCATGCAATATTTTAAAGCTTTTTAACGGTTTCCAGTATACTAAATTTTCGCAATCACGAATGATGATCAATGATGCGGATCATAGTTTAACATACGTATATGAGATTAATAATATAGAGAATAAAATATCAAAATCAAGGCTTCACTCAGACATATTAAGAGTAATCTTGTTTGGAAAATCTCATTACTCTGAAAAAATTAACAAAATCAATATTACGCAGCGCTACACTAAATCGTGTGCCTAAATTGTACTTGAAGAAATGCTTCAAATAAGCAGTTGGTAAGTTTTAAGCAGTTCACTTTGAAGATGGTATAGAATGAGGCCATTTGCGCAACTAACTATTAATTAAATGCGGTTTGCATTTCATAACGCAGCGACTTATTAAGGGGAGAAATGAAAACGACTCCTTGCTAATTAAACGGAATATAAATATCACTGCGCAGCAACAACAATTTTTCTAAAAATAAAAGTGCCAGGACGCGATAAAATTAAGTAGAGCACAATTTGACTTATAGTTTTTTGACAAAGTTGTGATAGATCACCGGATATTGTTATTTGCCTTGGGAAGCATTCATAAGTCTAAAGAAAAGTGAAACGTTTTTTCACAGCATAAAAAATGCTTAGAATTTACAACTCCATGCGCCATTCATTCCAAAAGTAGAACCATTGTTAAAAAAAACGTATTTTTTCATTAAATTGGGAACAAGTATTAAAGAAATGTATAATGAAATCCATCAATGAACATATGCAGATGAACTTTAAAAGAAATAATGTTACTACCACAAAAAGACGAGATTAAAAGTCGCAACATGACGCACTAATTATTTAATCAAAAAACATGGTCTGTGTGAATAAAAGAAAAAGCGAATTTGTGGCTCTTTTATTTAGCAACTGCACTGAATATATCCTTTGCGTTCACCGACTCCAATAACGCAAGTTTGAATTTCAACCGAAGCCAAACAGAAAAGAAGAGCATCTCTTGGAAGACGGAGAAGCAATCTAAATATATACAAACATTTGGCCTCAGTTTGGCATTCCTCACAACGCTACTATGCAGCAAGAACATGCCGAAAATCCTCAAATTACTTGCCTTTCGACTGAGTCCCACCTATGTCAGTATATGGCAAAACAATCTCACATGAAAGTCATTACCGCGCCATTCAGATTAAAATCTCGACACGCACCCCTAACAAAAATTTTTAAAGCTGTCACAGGTCTGCAGAATTAAAGCTGTCGCAGGTCTGTGTAATGCATGAAATAAAGCTGTGAATGTTTCACCGGCAGCCTTATTTAATGCATGCAGAATGCATGCCACAGCCTTGTGGCTGGCAGACCTGCAGGCTGCAGCTTCGCATGCATGTGGCAGCCATGCAGTGGAAAGCCTTATAGGATGTGCTGCAGGGATGCAATTGACAGCCTCTTTGCAGCCATGCAGTAGCATGTCGGGCACCAGCTTATACGCGCGCGCACACATATACAGGTTACCAAAGAAGTCTTGCCATGGTAATAAATTTAACAGTTCCGATTCTAGTTGACATATGACGTTAACTGTGGCCTTGATGCTCGCCTTCAAGGTCATTCAAAAGCTAACTTCCAATTTAGGAAATGCTGCCAACCATGTTCTGGTTGGCAACATTTTAGTGAAGTATGTTCAGAATATGGTTGGCAGCAAACTTAGTTTTTGAATAGCCTTGAACGTATCAAGGCCACATTTGACACCACAAAATTATGTCCCAGTGTGTAGTCCAACTTTGATCATACCCATAATTCACCTAGAAACATCAGTCAATGATATTTCCAAACGCGCAAAACTTTTTTAACACCCTGTATATATAAAATTTACACAACATATAATGAATTCAAATTTTATTTCCAATGTTTAATATTCTACATATATATACAATACTCAAAAGGTAAACTTAAAGGAAATAGAGAATTG
>WWPM01013266.1:0-25691 GCA_023279145.1 Glomeris maerens | reverse complement strand
TTATTTAGAGGATAGAGTATACATTTTTAACGATTTTAGTAGCCACACAATGCAATCTTTTTGATCAGCATTTTTGTTAACTGACGTGATAAAGTAAAATTAGAAATTTACAATGAAAGACGTCTGAAGTTTGAGATAAAGTGCTTGTTATTACATCAATACCGTCTCACTGCTGTAATTTCATTGGCGCCAGGCTTTCTATTGCCTTAGATGTTCCCAGTAGTTTCTTTGGATTTTGTCTGTATAGCTTTCCTGGATTAATATTAATGTCATGACGTTTAAGTATATAGTATAAGGCTGCTTTCTTGTTCTTTTTTTCTTCTTCTGGAGGATGTGCTCTCATTTTTTATGCAATATGGCGGATATGCTCGTTTTCCTCAGCAAGCCCGAGTGGAAAGATAGATCTGGTATATAAGCCTGTTTATTGATTGTTCAACTCTGCAACTGCTGTAGGCTGGCGCTGGCAACCACAGCCTTTCTTCAGTTGTCTGCAGACAGTGCTCCTAGCCGCACACACCCAACCACCACCACCAACCCAAAGAAATTTCCTCTCCAAACTTTATTACTTTCTGCATGGATACTAGATTCTACGCTATATTTCTCTCCTCTCTGGATTTCTCACATCACATGTAGCCCACAACTGTCACTCGTTCTCAACGGTAGGGAAAGTTGCAGTCTTTATGCCTTCTATACTCTGAATTGTGTGAAACTGGAATAAATATCGCAGTTATTAACTAGTATGTTAAAAACGTTGCAGATGGTATTTCAAAACTGACAACTTGTGTGGATAATTCCTGCCAATTTCTCAATGAAATCGGTGAGGTGCGGTCTGAAAATTATTGATTGAGTTTTGGTGCTCGGGCTGCATGGCTATACAAACTGTTTACAACGTTGGGCCACTACTGGTATACAATAACAACGTGAATTTTACGAGACTTTCCGGATATAAACTGCTCTAAGGATATTTAGCAGGCGTTTATTTCCTACTTGTTTGCGGCTTCTGTTGAGATAACAGTCACCTGTGTGTATGTGTGCACATTCCATTTATATAGGAGGGAAGGAAAGAATCCGTTGGTGGTGATTGTGTCTCAGTGTGTTCATGGTGGTTTAAATAGTCTTCTCGTCCTAACGATGGTGTTTATGCGTGCAGTGTGATCTCAGGAGGAGATCGTTGGCCGTAGAGGAAAATGTAATTGGAGAGTGCGAATCAAGCGGAAAAGCAGTGCAACTATCTGAACGGTCAGCACCGTGAAAAGTAGTGCATTTACCTGGAAGAAAATCGCGATAACGACAACTCTGAACAGGCAACAAAAGCAAGCAACCTCTTTGTGTGTAGCTAAAGCCGTAACACTTGAATTTGCCAGACGAATTTGAAACTTGCGCGGAAAAAGAGGGAAAATAGACAGTATCTATAAAGTAGTGCCCCAATAGCATTACTGCGCACATACAATCAATCGAAAAAGTCCCTGCGGAGGAACAGAAGGTGGGAAAGATCGCAGAGGAGTTGTTTACCATTGCTGACATCGTTTTGGGAAATTTAAGTTGTGCCAAAGGCGATAAAGTTTCCATAGAGAGAGAGAGAGGAAAGAGAAGCAATTTGTGCGGGCAAAAGCGACCCCTGGAGTTTGGCTTCGCTTTTTGGCACGTTTCTCCAATCTGGGATGATATGAAAAAGGGAATTATTAGTGCAATATTAAAGGGAACTTCTCATGTCGCCTAACACCAATGGGGAACTGTCCCATTCTGTCCTCACCTCGGATTCTTTACTCGGCGGCCAAAGTGGTTGCACCAGCCCACCAACACAAGGTTGGGGTTGGTGAAAACGCCCTTGCACCTCCTCCGATTCCACCTCCACTTCCTCCTCCAACATACGTCTGTGAAACTCATCATCATCTCCGCCAAGGTATATTATCTCACAGCCTTTTTGCTTCTTTCCATTTTTAATTGCGAATGCGCTTCCTTGCTTGGTGTTAGTTATATAATGCGAGCCTATATACACTTTTTCATGCGCGATTTTTGGATTGAAACACGAATTGCTTCATACTGCGGAGGAATATTGATCGCCGCCATGTAGCCAAGTCGTAAAGCGGCACGTCGAAATTTGCACACGTAGTTTCATTGGGCTTCGAGTGTTTTTAAGCATTTGTAATTTAAGATGGTTGCAAACTTTTGCGCATAGCGTTGTTGACATGCATGCTTCTTTTCTTTTCCTCTTCTTGTTACAACACTTTCATAGCAACTCGGTTCAGCTAGCATTTCAACTAGGTTATTTATCGTTTTTCCATGTATGAAGGAAATCGATTTACAGTTCAATATTTTTGACGTACCATTTTCAGTCTGTCGTCTCGACAAAGCGCCAATTACGTGTTGGAATCCTTGTTTATACATGTAGCTATACTTATAAACTGTGAACTGTAACGCATAGTCTGAAAATATATGCTAGACTTTATTCAGTGCGTTGTCAACTGTTGCCAACGTATATGCATGTTTATTATACATATATTCATGGAAATGGTTCTGCTTAGAATAATGCAGTAGATATTTTTCAAGAGGAAACTCAATTAATTTGGATTCTGTTTTCCCCATATGGTGGTATGATAAATTTCTGTTATAATATAATTGCTCGTAAAATGTTTTTTTTGTTTATATTTTATTTAATATGCATAATTTTACAGGCCTGGTTTAATTAGATTAGGAACCCTTACCCTGCATACGTAATGGCGTGCTATAAGATATGGGGTATACTTCAGCAACAAGTTGTTTAGCGCACCACGTTTTCACAATGTTTTCATTTTAGCTTAAAATCTCCATATATTATGATCATATTTTGTAAAAAAATTTCAATAATAAAATGCGAGTCGTGCAGCTTATTTGTGAGGTTCACAGTGCTGCCATGCGATAGTATAATACCCATTGAATTTCCAGTAGGCGTAGGCCCTATATATCGAGCAATTGTTATTTCGTAGCCTTGCAGGAAAAATTATTTGGTGTTTCTCATAAAAGCTGCATTGTGTCTATAATGCATTGTGCAAAATATGGAAATTCCCTAATTCAAAAATCACCTGCCGTCCATTTTGATCACATATACATGTAGCTACGGCTCGCAGTGGGTTATGCAAAATTAATCCCAGTTTGAAAATTTAATTGACTGGCTCAAGTGTTTAAAAATTAAAATGAACTTCGTATGATGAATTTTGGGAATTTATTTGCTCGAATTATTGACAAATCAAATGTTCTGGGGAAATATCGTCCACGTTTTGTAATTGTAGTTCATATAGTCATTTGTCACTTTACTTTTATCTCTGATAACCTGCTCAAGATCTGAACTTGTATGCATAGTTCTGTACAGAATGTTTCACGCAAAATGATTTCTGTAAATTTCCCAATACTGTAGTTATGAAAATGATTGACATGGGATAAGTAGTACATATTTAAAATGGTGGATGTGAATCCAATGGACTGGTGAACTTTGATGGCAAATGAACGTTCAAAGCTTTTTATTAAGAAGCAAAAATGAAAATGGTTGGTTTTGTGAATTAGAAAGTCGTACAGAAAAAATCCGCTGCTTTGTCTTTACTAAGTTTGAAATTTAAATAAATTGTTTACTGTAGCGTATGCTAATTTAACTTATTTTTTTGTAAATTTAAACTTCATTTGTCCGACGTCTTCATGCCCGATATTACTGCAATGATCAGTATTGGGCATATAATTATTGGAAAACAATCATCAGTATCACCAATTTGTCAAATTGGGGTTGACTTTTATTTGATATAGTGTAATTGCTGTGTGCGTTACACAAATGAAAACTACTTGTTTATCGGAAATGGCATGAAACGCATAACTGAATGACATTGGTATATACATACGTAGACTAAACTAGTATTTTACGACAGAGATCGTTCTGCACGTCCTGTCCACATTAAAAATAGGATCACGACATTGTCGCATAAAGATTTTTTCAGGGTTTCCACCTGCGATATCGATTATGTGCATGTAATATCAAATTGTAGCTGCTCTTAAAAACCTGTAACAACATTATTGCAAGCCAAATTGTGTACATATGAGCCTATTAATTCAGTAATAAATCGCGATGAACGTTAAGTGACCTTGCAATTCAGTGCTAGTATGTTAATATCAACTCTGTACGCAGTATTATTAAGGGGAAAAAGTGCAAGCAGGACAAGATCAATATTGTACATCTACTATCTCTGCATGTTAAACTCGAGCTGATCTTTCTGTCCATGTACTGCCATATAAAGACATTAATAACTCATAAATTAGGAGGCAACGACTAGTGAAAAGCAGGGGAGTATTGTACAAATCACAATTCCCGAGTTTTCTGTTTCTGCCCATGAAATGATATCAGATAGTTTCATCTGCAATATCCTCGCCGCAGTGTATACACACAAACTAGTGCATATTTTAAACAAATTCGCATTTACTTCTTGCTCCGAAAATTAAGATTTACTGCATTAAAATATTCTCTCCACGTTATTGTTAATATCCTCGATGACAGTTTCATGCTTCATTACACATTTTCCATTTAATTTCCAGTGACAAACATAAACTGAAAATAAAGTAAATGCAATGTGTATAAACTAATTTTTGCTGTGCAGCACGAGCTGGAACATATTCAATTGTAATTTATTTATGAGTGTTTTTCTAGCTATCTATTGGGACACTGACATGCACAACAGTTGCAAAACAGCTAGAAGCCAAATGCTAAAAATACACTTTCATTTTGAATATTCAAGAAACAAATTGCTATATTTTGTGTCGCATGCATTGTTCGATTTTTAAGGTCGAACTAGTCTAGTCACGTTCAACTAGAAATATCAAGGCAATTGTTTTTGTGACACTGTCGAGGCCAAATTATAGCTAATCCGCAGTGTTCCTTGGAAATATAGATAGTGTATAGTATACAGTATAAGGGATTACTTTCTAAAAGTTGGTCTACTATGCTGAGCAAAATGTTTCCTTTTAAACCAAGAATTGCTCAATTACAAGAAGAGTCCAATACGCCTAAATTCCTTGGCACTTGTTGTGCCAATTATTATCGATTCAAGATATTTTATTGTTGCTCATTGAATCATGTTACCTAAGCCAAAATAACGTTATTGATTGCATTACTATTCAGTTGATGTACTCAAACTTATTTGTTTAAACGATTACCATTTACTTTCTTGAGGTAATTCCTCAGAAAAGCAGCAACAATTTATTTACAGAAAAATTAAATATTTAGAAAACCGAAAAAGATAGGTAGGTATTGTGAATTAGAAAGTTGTAGAGGATCACTTGTTTGATGGGATTAAAATTGTTCCATCTGTTACAGTTTGCAATTTTAATAAATTTGTGGTGTTGCTTGCATTTAATTGCGAGGAATTATGTGCTATGTCTAGGGGTATGCGCCTTTAATGCTCACATGCAGAGCAAGTGGAATTCAGTAACATAAATTGAGGTTAACAGTCTATAAAACGTAAGACTACATTCCTGAAAGTCAGACTCAATGGAAGTGTCAATAAATGGGTTTCTATTCAAATAAACTGGATGTAATACAGGACTTTCAAATTTATTAAAAACTGATTTGTCATAAAGTTCTGAAGATAAGTTAATAAAATGTATTTTGCTCCAAAATGATGTGATTTAAATTGTTATAAATTGCTGCAGTCAACTGTGGACGTTCACATTTTACTTCTGCATTTTGCAACACTGGATTTTTTTAGAAACATTCAAGTTTTTGATTTTTAGGACTATTAGTTCTGCTGGTAATAATTCCCAAACGTTTTTATTATTTCTATGACATCTAGATTCTTATATATATACCTTTATTATAGGCCAAAAATATGAAAGAACTTGCAATTAGAAGATTTGTCCTGCAAGGATGGAAATCTATATTTTTGGTTTTCAAATCGTTTTAAATTTTTATATTGTGAGTTATAGCTTTGCATTGCTCTATGAGTACATAAATGTTGAAAGTAGTGTATGGATCTCGACACTTGACCTGCTTTTTTTGTATTCTCTGGTCTAATCAAATTAAAGGATATACGTTAGATCTATAACGCGATAGTAGAATGGTGCCTTGGCAACACTTAATTCTGTGGCAAGGAATTGAAGAAATGTTACTGAAAACAAGCAGTAGTGTCTGGTGACGTCCACAACGTTCAATAAATCAATTGAGAATTGGAGTTTGTAGATAAACGTAAATACTAAAATACCCTACCATCTTTTAGAAAGGATTGAAATGTTCTCTGCAAACTGAGTTTATTATATGACCGATCTTATTTATTGTATATCCAACTTTGGATATGTTCGTCGATCGACTTATTTCCAAGCTCATATCGGCATATCTGTAATAACTTTTCATATGTGATCGTTATATAAATTTATTGAAACGAGAAGAGATAATCCGAGTTTATGGACCTATAAAAGAAGTAGTGCAAATGGAAATTCATTCTTCTCTTGAAATTTTAAATGTGTAATGAAATACATAAGTAAAATAAATTACCTTGCATTTATAGAAGCATTTGTTAAATTTGCAGATATTTATTAACTTTAGTCCACTACGAATTATGTTTTTTTTGACTGTTTGAATTCTGAACATCAATTTTTATATTGAAATTGTTGAATTACGGAAGGATGCATGGATTTATGAGTTCATTCTATTGCACTTTATAGATTTTCTTGAACTGTAATATTAAAATTAAATATGGCTTCCAAAATCGAATTTGTGTGCAAAAAGTATGACCAAGGCAGACAATATGAACCATGAATTCTAGTATATCTTGAATACAAAAGAATGAGATATAAATTTCGACTGAATGAAGATCCATATTATTGGGTAGATAACATAGAAATTATGTCTGGAATATTTCAGTTTATCGAAATTTCGAGTTATGGAAGTTCAACTGCCGAATGAAAAATTGCAAACGATGAAACCAGCATTTATGTGCAATGGGAAGTTCAAATCGATTAATTGAATACCATACTGTAAAACTTGCCGTTTAACGAACAATAGAAATGAGAGAAAGTAGTTCACATCAACAAGATACAACGTAGATATAGTACTATGCATGTACAACCCCTGGCCAAAAGTATTTGACCCCAACTGAAAAACTTTGCTATCCAAATGTTTATTTGTTGTGACTGAAGACACGGACATTTTGCGAATTTGCATGTGAGCAGTTAATGGTGAAATTTATGAGGAAATATTGGAAAACTTTTTACTACCCAGTGCTGATGACATTTTCTGTGACGAACCATTTATTTTTTCAACATGATAATGCGACATTTCATAAATATGAACGGGTTAAACAATGGCTGCTTGGATGAAAATATTGATAGCATTGAATGGCCTGCTAACAATCCAGATGTCAACCCAATCAAAAATCTATCTCATGAAGGCAAGGTTGAAGAAGCACAATCGCCAAAATATAAAATTACTTCTCATTGGATTTTTTGTATGCGATCTTAATGAAATTACAGCTTACCCAAACAATTGACAATGTGCTGTATTAAAAGTAGTATAATAATACTGAATAATATATTTTTATTAATAGTGTAATTGGAACCAACAGTAGGTAATAAAAATCCTTTATTGTTGAACACTTTTAACTAGAATCTATGCACAAATACAATTTGCATTTTTAATAAGTAATTGTTATTTTTGGTATTACATATTATAATCTGTATATTCCTTTTTACGCTTGATCATATAGTTTTGTCGCTTTGCGAGCGCATAATAACGGAAATGGAAAAAGATAACAATGACTAATGTTTAGCTTGGGAGTATTTTATGGTGAACTACGACAGGCCCAGATTTTATTAATACGTATTATTTGAACGGTTATGTGCATGCGCCTTTTCTGCTATTGTATAGGACTTAGCACGTTTTATGAGAAACCTGGTGAATTTCTTCTCATCACATTCAAGTCCTTTTTAAAACCATGTGGGAATTTCATCGTGCGATATTAAGAATTTGCTATTTTATTCTCGTTAGTTTTTGAAGTAGAATGAAATTGAATGACATTTTTACCGCCAGTCTTCTTATAGTGAGACGTTTTATAATAATATACAAGATAACATTCATAGTTTGATGCTTGCATAACACTGGGATTTAATACACATTACATTCATATGTGAAGTATATTAAATGCAATTCCACGGCACAAAGTTTTGTAATTTGCCAGCTGTTATCACGGAAGAGAAATGCGGTAAAATTGAAACAATCGATGCCGAAATTCGTTCAAGCTCCCCACTGAGAAAGTCTATCATTTCCACAACATATCGAGCTCAAGTACAAATACCGATATGGCCTTTTGTAACGATTAGTTCGCACCTATTCTGTCATTGCCAGCAACAGCAGATTGCATCTAGTTTTTCCCCTCACTTTCAAATTTGATGAGTTCGTTGAAACTGTTTTAACCTGTGTACATATAATAAAACCTGGATGGACAATTACTGTAAAAATTATCTTAGGCGAATTGTTTCCTACATGATAAATAAGGATGCTTCTCTTTGAATCAATACTGTCTTTTTTTACTTATACGTACGTAATAGGGATCAAGTATTATATTAGTTTTTTTGTAGAGGAATGTCAGGCTGATCCCTGTCACGTAAATATCATGTAAATACAATTGAGTTTGGTCGTGAAATGGTAGTTTTCTATTCGCCAGATCCGATTAAGGGGAGAAGTCGCCAGCTGCGCCTTTATCATTTGCAATCCACTATAAAATTCCCCAAACCATATCCATCCTACAGGTCAATTGCGTACCACATCTCCAGAAATTCGTGTATTATTTATAGTGAGACCACAGTAACTTTGTCTAGTATTTGGCTCTTATTATATTTGGCAATGTGGTGATGGTTTAAACATGTTCGTGTATATAGTAAATTTTGGCACGTTTGCTCTAAAGGTTGAATATTTCGATAAATTACAATTACGTACAATGTTGCAATGGTCTTATGTGATCCCAGAATTAGTGTTGATAACCTGATGACCGTTCTTGTATAAGAAAATAATGTACATACATGATTGATACATGACCCATTTTTTTATTGAAAATAACATTTTTGACACTTAATATAGGTACATATTTTACATTGTAAAGTGATGCTATGTAAACAAAATTGTTCATTTTGACCTCGAGTTTGAATAAGAGTGTTTACAACACTCTATTTCAAGAATGGACCTTCTGCAAAATAATCCACGGCTGCATTTCTGAAAGGATATGTATGGTTTTATTCAGTCAAAACCACCCCATGCTGTGTTTAATAACAGGAAAGTGTCCATGAAAGTTTTTCCCACAATGTGTGTAATACTGTATATGCATAAGGTCCATTGCATGAATGATCAAGCGAGAAATTAGCCTTTGTGGTATCCCCCATGTCCGCCACCCAAGCCTTTGAAGCCTCCATAACTTCCATGACCTCCTCCATAACTTCCTTGTCCTGAGCCATAACCTCCATATCCTCCTCCGCTGTGACCTCCTCCACCCAAGCCATGATATCCACTGCCGCTTCCGTAGCCTCCAGATCCCTTGTATCCACTACCTCCGTAGCTACCATGACCTCCACCACCGCTTCCGTAGCCTCCAGATCCCTTGTATCCACTACCTCCGTAGCTACCATGACCTCCACCACCGCTTCCATAGCCTCCAGATCCCTTGTATCCACTACCTCCGTAGCTACCATGACCTCCACCACCGCCTCCGTAGCCGCCAGATCCCTTGTATCCACTGCTTCCGTAGCTACCATGTCCTCCAGATCCTCCGTGTCCGTAGCCACCATACCCCCTGCCACCACCTCCGTAGGAGCCACGCCCTCCGAATCCTTTGCCTCCGCCTCCGTACGATCCGTGTCCGCCTCCGCCTCCGCCATGTCCGTAGCCGTAGCCGTCGGCTTCTGGGTCTGCTGTGGTCGACACCAGTAGCGCGAGCGCCATCAGTGCGCTCGTCATCAGCACCGTCTGAATGAGAATCATGAGTTTCAACAAAATGATATTGAAGCTACAGCTGTCTACTATATATTTGTCAAATAATCGCAATTGAAATTGTAGCACTTGTCTTATTTTCCCTCTAATTTTCAAATTTATTCTGCTTACAAATTTGCCGTTTTAAGAGACATGTAATGAAATATTTCTATTTATGCGGGTTTTTTATTTATAGCCAATGGAAGTAAATTTACGAAACGTCCTCGTATTATATATGCAGTTGTGTTGTTTCAATTTAAATTTAATAACCATAAGTAGTTGAATGTGAATCATAGTAAGGAAATGAATTTAATTTATATTCAGTTATTCAAGATCTCGTGTAATTTTTTTAATCGTCAGTCGCTAGTAAAGTGATCCCATTTCATAAGAAGTCACAACACAAAAAATAACATTTTCATTTAAATTTTAAACCTAACCAGCAATTGTAGTCTTGTGCACACTTTTTGGACTTTATTAATTGCGAACTCTTTTGGAAGATATGTTTACCGCAATATGCACTAAAAGCCGTGACTAAACAATTTTGAAATAAGAAACAATGAGCAATGATTAGGGCCATTTCGTCAGACAGTTAAATGAAATAAAACTTGGTATACTATTAATTGAGGCTTAGATGTATAGCAATTGGCTATTAAAATGGTCCTGGTCTTCAAATAGGGGGGGGGGGGGTCCTAACTTGTGGTGCAAAACCATTAAACACAACATGCTATTTGGTCCCAGTCCATAAGTGGTTCAAATAGTCGGAGTTCGATTGGACTAGTTTTACTGTAATTAAATATGTACAATTTTTTGAAAATTGGTATTCCTTTGAAAATAATAAGCCCAAATAACTCTGCTTAAAATTCCATAATACGATTTCAACAACGCTTTAATCTGGCTTCCATTATAACATTAGCATGAAATTAAATATTACACGTTTCATTAATGAAATTAACTGCTTATTGCTATGTTATATACTCACATTTCGCATCGTAAGAACTGCCATTATTATGTTTTCTCTCTCTCTCTGTTGAGGATGCGTGCTCTTGTGTTTCCTTGTAAGATTCCGTGGACTTTTATAGGAAAAGATTGTATGAACCGACCAATGACAATGTTGCTTTCACAGTTCTAAAAATTAAAACCAAGGCCGGATGCATTTGTGTTTCAGAAAAGGGCAAGGTTTTCCATCTAGTACCAGCTTCAGTGAGAGTAGATTTATATACAGCTATTATCTGTCAATTCGTCATCTTGGAAATTTTCCCCTTTTTGGAAGATGCTTACCTACTATAATTGGCACTGGCCATTTACGATGCTTAATTATCATATAGTACTAAAAAGTTATGTTTTATATATAAAAGCAATATTGGAAAAGATATTGTATATATCAAATACATATTTTTGTGATGCAAATGTTTTTCATGACTAAACACAACACATTAATACAATTAGTCAAATTACATTGAATTTTATACTTAAATTATAACTTATACCATCAAATATCAATATATCAATTTTCTAGTAGAATGGCCTATAAACAATATCTTGAGCCACTATACAGTGTAGCTAAAGATAAAGTTTATAGGCCATTATAGTATATGTATTGTATATGTATGTAGGTAGTACATGGGATGCTCAAAGTTTAAAAAAGTGCCAAGAAAAAGCAAGGAAAAATAGCTTTGCAGAAAACGCCATTTATACTCGTATATAGTTATGAAAGCGAAAGGCGAATTCACGTACCTAATTAATAATTTAAAAACAAATATTCCTAATACAGTGGAATTTATTATTTAAGTATCTTTCGGTTTTTGTCAGTCCAGCAGAAAGATTAACACATTTCAGTGGCATTTCAAAGCCATTATTCAATTTTTGTATAATAAAGTTCCCACTACTTTCACTTATCAAATGACGTGATGTTTTTACGGCTTCGCATACTTAAATTCGCTTGACACTTATTTAAATGAATTCCGCTTTCTATTTGAAAACTGTCTTTTTTCTACTATTATTTTGAAAATTATTTCAATGGTAAATAACATGTAGTTTATCCAATAATTTTAGCCGCTCGAATTATCATTGAACTATACCTGTTAATTAATGAGGTTGTTATATGGTATAGTAATTTAAAATTCCATTCGCCATTATTCTTTTACGATAAACTGATGCTTGATATAGACCATGGCCTATTTTGGAATCATTTCTGTCTTTTGCATATGCAAACGAATATAGGCAAACCAACTATTATCAGTTTTTCAGTCTCATTTGAAACGTGCTCATTTATGCATTGCTAACCTCCAGTGTGATTTGAAGGCAGCCAAGCGTTCCGAATGCATTGTTATTTCTTAATTACACTAGCGGCATTTCGGTGATCGATCACTTTCTCTTTCATTTTTTCAAATAAATTCGACAAGATGGAGCGGAACATAATTTATTCCTGGGATTTAAACTCGATTCGTTCATTGTACACGTGCAGGTAAAGTAAAGTAAACGTGCCCAGAGAATAAATGAAAAGGAAAGTCCCTCGGATGGGCGAGACGCATTGATGTGTAGTTTATTTTGACGTTTTTCCTTCAACTTTTTTTGAATCACATTTCCCATCTCTTTTCAACCCGTAGCATTTCTCCCAAATCTTGAAAACACGATATTGATCATTTTCGTGGAATTTCAAACAATTTCAGTCATTACCAGTTTGCTAAGACGGATGTCATGCAATTTTCGGGTTTCCCAGTGATGTCAGAATATTCTTGAGACAGAGAAGAGTGGGAACTTTTCTCATTAAGATGCAAATTAGAAATGAGAAACGTGCGCCGAAAGTCATCACTGCATGTCCTACTTTTTGAATATAGTGTGGGAAAATGAAAGCTGGGGGGAAGGGGGAAATGAACACTGTAATTAATGTTATATATGTATAAAGTATTGCTTTTATTACAATGACATTCGAAAAATAACAATGAATGGAAATAAGGTCATATTCACATCCCCTTTTAGGATATGTTTAGCCTTGAAATGCGTAGCCATAATAATAGCAGGCATGCAATGCAATTATAAACGCGCGTGCAATTTAGGTTTCCTTCACCGATTTTTCTGAAAAATTCGTGTATATATATTTATATATGAAGCGAAATAATTTAGTCCTACAAGTACAAGTAGCCCAAATCTATTTCAAATGTTTTTTTGCTGTTGCCGAGTGAACTAGATAAAACAGCATCTATTGGGTCAAGAAAAGTGAGCATTGAAAAACCATATTTCGTCAAATCTTTGTTATTTACCATCTTTTGAAATTCGTCTGGTTAAATATGCTGTTTCCTTTATAAATTTTCTTTGACAACAATTTCTTTGTGTTGAGTATAGTATCGATCGTCAATGCTTTCCTCATTTATAAACTATATGAAACGATGTGCAATCTGAAAGGGTTTTTTATTTAAATTATTAAAATGGAATATATAAAACATGCTCATGACATAATGGTAATAGCATTTCCATCGTTAGTCACCAGGGATTTGTCTGTAATTTGTTGAAAAAAGTTGGTTATCTGAGAAAATTGCAAATCTAAAGTATAACACGAAATACAGATAATATTTGTATGTAAGCTCGCTCTGAAGGAACATTGAAATATGGAAAGTTTATTATATTAAAAAACACTGCATAGCCTTCAAAGTGTAACCAGTAGGCTAGATCATTATTTATAAATTGCACATCCGTGCTATGATGATTGCCTACACGTAACATACAGTCAGGTAGCATGCATTTTTTGAGTGCATGAGAGATTTAACACGTGAGATGCATTGCAACTAACTCCCCACGGGTTGGGATGGATTAATTCGCCATGAAAATGAATTTTTAACCCCTGAAAATGTAGTCCTCCTTCCCTCTACCCTGTACTTTCACGCGGCATAATTTTTTCATATTAAATTAGGTATTCATTATGCATTTGCCTTCTCATTACAGAATAATGGAATTATTTTATTGAGCTTGACTAACATCAGTAGAGTTGATCGTGTACACTACTAGTTCATGTGGTACCCTATATCCATTCCATGTAGAGAGTCTGACAACATTTCATGGTAGACGCAGTTGAACATAACTTTAATTTAATAATTTGAAATTATATTCGTTTTTTGACACTCAATATATCAGTTAATCTTTCAATATCAAGTCATTAGTAACTAATTTACCACTTATTCATATATTTCACGTGAATAATATGGCTATATTGTTGAATATTTTGTATTCCTATTTGCGCAGTTGAATGTACGTATCCTGAAATATAATTGTATACAAGCCGGGACCCGGCCACGCGTTGCTGAGGCCGAATTGTGTTTCTGGTATCCATTGGTTTGGAGTGATTTGGTGGGGATGGGATTCATGCGACGGAATCATGGTGTAAGGGTTCATGTCACCGTAGCGTCATGTGGTGGACAATGTTTTTAGTCATTCCGTGTTCCCCGAACTGGGTTGGCATCGATAACCGGCGATGTGATCGATAATGGCGGGCTCCGCCCAAGCGACGGCCTCCCGACCCTGCCCATGAACTTGCGGCTGCAGCAGGACCGCCATGTTTTCTGCCGTGATACAGGCAGCCGACTTTTATCCGGAATTTCGAACCCTTTTGGGTAGGAAGGTTGGGTTTTTTGGTCTACGAACCTTGTCCTGTGTGGGACGAACATAACCCACCATAAATTATTGAAATCGGTGGAGCCGTTCCGAAGTGATGTGCAGACAACGGTTTGTGCAGGTCATTTTTATATATATAGATACTATGTGAAGACATGAATTCATTGAAATTTTACACCTGTGGACTTATTGGGGTAAAATTTAATCTCGTTGGCCTTCAATAATTCATATTCTCTTGTTTATGCGATTTGTTTATTGTGCTTAGAGAAGATATGGGGTAAAAGTTTGTCCCTATTTACAGGGACACTGAGACAAAAAATTATTCCATATTAGATTGGCAATATCAAAACTATCATACGTTTGTCTTCAAAATATTTATAAACATTTGAGTTTAGACTAAATCAATGCCACATTAATTAAATTATTCTAGTAAAAATAACTGATTGTTGTTCTGCTATTTCCCTTTCCGGTCTAGCATGCGTGATTGTGCCTAAGGCAATTATAGCAATGATTAAATTGCGTTAAGTAATCCTCAGCCTTGTCAAGACTTTTAAAAGCGCTAAATTGCATTTTGAATAGATTAGTTTTTTTGTGTACCTTTTAAATCTTGCGTCAGTAACTATAATAAAGGTTACATTTTGTCTTGGAGGTATATTTCGATGTGCAACAAGTTAATTAATAAGTGTATAGAGCGAAAACCACTTTTCGTCTTCGTCAATGTCTTAATATAAGGGGAATTACATATACAGTTTAGCTATATGCAAGGACATAATTTGCCAACCAATATGCTGTAGGTATGTGTCCCTGGTTGTTAAAAGAGGAAATCCATCTTCATCTTGGTCGTGACTTGCCTATTTAAACTCATAAATTTTATAATTCATTCCAGACGATTCGCTACTAAACGAATCCATCTATGTTCGTATTTCTTACACCAAATCAAATTAAGAATAAAACTGCAAGTCTAATTTGAAAATAATAAGAATTTTTGGAGTTACACCTCAGGATCAATTCTTATAATTTTGGCATTCATAAGTCACATGGAATTTGTTACAATTGATTCTATAGAACGATTAACCAATTCTGAAATCCCTCATGCGAATGAATAAATAGATAATTTCTTAATTGTCCACCCCATTGTTATATCCGTCCATTAAAATTACAAATGCCCTTGAAACGATTTTCTTTCTTAGCCTGTAGTCTAGTTTTCACATTTATATTTTCCTGTGCAAAGGACAAATCTACATATGCACTGGAAAAATTAAAAACTAATTGATAAGTGCCAATTGCCGAAATTTCGGCTTTGATTTTCACGAATACTTTACCAACGTAAAATGTATTATTTTATCTGGAATTGATGTGTGCATACGTTTATGTCTGCAACGTGTTTAAAAAAAATAGCATCTTCAAATTGAAAAAGAATATCGTTAAATTCAGTGCTTAAAATTATTACCAGCGAACCACTTATATAAACTTTTGAATATAAACTTGGAATAATCCATTGCAAGTTTTACTGCTTTGTTAAGAAACTTGGCTGATAGGTGTTAATTGAGAAATGCATTTAACAAAATATGGCCGCGTTTTTATTGACTATCATAATATAGTATCTATTTGTGAAAAAAATGGGGTGGCAATTATTTCTTGCTTGGCGATCGATTGAGTTAGACTTTTATGGTGTACAGACAGCTAGCTGTTGAGATGTGTCTGGGGTTTTTACGTTTATTGCAGGTATTTAAGCATTAGCTCTAACTGGAAATGAATTTTTCAATACTCTAAGTCAAAGGAAATATGTAAGCCCTATTTCTTAATATTTCCTCGTCTCATTTCATACAAGCGATACGTTTAGAACATTACATTTTATCATTTTTACTAAATTATTTATTGAAATTACCGGAACTTGTTCAGTTCAATAAGTTTCTGTTGTTTCAGCCGAATCCTCCAGTGTCATCTGACTTAATTATTGATGCTACTTTGTACTTATTTTATTCCCAATTTATTTTCCCTAGATTGCCCAGCATTATTATTACCCGTAATAACCAAGAGAATGATATTTTTTATTGCTTTCTATTCTCTAGATATGTTGCATGACAACTTATCAATTATTTATGGCAAAGTCGCCTCGTCAGTACAATTGAATATGAATTTGGTAGGATTTCAATCAATGGATCCCCATTGTAGTATGTTATTACTGCAATTCATCGCTTTTTATCAATTTATATATTATATCTCTTGGGAGCAGGAATCATAAAAAGGAGGCTACATGGAGTGAAAGAAAGTGTCCCGTAAACGTCTTCATTTTGCGATGAGCAATGACTTCCCAAATATTCCAGTCAGTCCAAACCAAATATAAATTTAACAAATCGATACTGACAAGATTTATATGTTAAGTAAAGTGGCTTCGATCGAGAAAAAAAATGCTATGACAAACACATGTTGATCATCTTGTTGGCAAATTATTTAATAGGGCCTCCTGTTGATTGTGTCTTCAAGATTATTGGCAAATTAAATTGGCGTTTTACAATGTCACATATAGGCCTAATGTGACAGGAGATGAAGGTGTGCTTACACACATGGTTATAATTCTTTCCAAAGCTTCTGAAAAATAAGATGGTGTATGAATTTGCATAGTCAATCTTTTCCGACTCAACTTTTCGAATTTTTGTATAGCCAAAAACTGAATGGGAAACGGATATCAAGTGCATTTTGCGGTCAGAAAATTCAAACGCATATATTTTTATACCTTTGTGCAGTCACGTATGACTGACACATTGCGAACATCAAAATTGCATTGCATGAGTACAATGGCATAAATTACATGCCCTGTCGTATATACATTATATTCAATACTGCCATTTTTCAAAAACGTTATGTTAATTGCAAACAAAACTGAGAGAGGAATGCAATATGCATAGGAATATTAAACATTTGGAATCAATAAATAAAGTAGGCCATTACTATTAGCAATTCAGGAAGCATTCAGGTTTCCTCGATATAAACTGTGGAAATTATAATTATAAAACCGATAACACGAATTATAATTGAGCTATGGAAAGCTTATAGTTGCAAAATTTATATGGGAACAATATAAGATCCAGATTGTGATACGAGATGTTGTCTAAAGAATAAGATGTGTATTCAATGTTTGCTGTCAGCTGGATTCGTTTAGTAGTACTTTTTCTTATTTGTGGGCAAATATACTGCACCATCATCTTGACTCCGTGTCCATCGTCAAGGACTCATAAAACAGATGGACTTCCATTATAACAATAACAACATGGAAGTGCAGAGACGGTTGGTTGATTGGATAGTGTTTCCATCCTTAGCATGCTCAGCAGCGCCATCTTTTTATTCCCTTACTTTTATGACTTTTTCGTGAATCTCCTTTTTCCATTCGGGACACTTAAGGGACTTGTCCCTCTTTTTAGTTCCCTTGCCCTATTTTCATGCATGCAATGTGCACAAATGAACATTTACTGAATTCCCGGTGAAAATGCAAGGTATGATGGAATATAGGAATAATAACAACTCAATTATAAATTATGTCCTTTACTCGACTAAAGTTGATGTACCAACGCATGAATTTAGATCACAATATTTGTTTAAATGTAGGCCATATTAACTATAGACTTTCGATATCGTAATTGGATGATGACTTATAAGAGTTGCATACTATACATTGGTTTGATATATAAGCTTTCTTGTTTTGTTATAGTTACTACATGTCTTGTTAAATTTGTTATGAATATCAAACAAAATGTTCATTTTTACCAATTATTTACATGCATTTGACGGCTTCTATTTTGTGCGGCTATAATTTGAATATTATTTTTATGTAGAGTAGTTATAAATTTCGCTTAACATAATGATTCAAACCCGAAGGTCTAAAATGAAAAAAGATATATCATTTATTATCAAAAAATTACACATTTTTATATTAAACTTCCTTTATCCTCGACTCTGCCTTATGATGTTGAGACATCTTGGGAGTTGATCAATACAATAGAACTAGATTACAATTTGAAAATAGTTTGAATTGCTTCAGGTTATTTTTGAAACATTTTTTATTGTCCTTTGTGGGAGATTTTCTGTAATACGTATATACCGATTGTCGTTAAAATCAAAGTTTCAAAAGTTTCTAGCTCTTAGCCAGCAACAATGCCCTTTGTTACATTTTTATTTGTTTTTACGTCACATTTATATCACATGTTGGTCTACTATATATTTTTTTTGCACTTCTGTTGGAAAATCTTTGTAGATGTGCGCATCATGTGACCTTTTTACCCCTTATAAATTCTACGATAGTCGGCTTGCTTTACTTAAATATGAAAAGCATACGATGATTTGGTATGCACGTGCAATTTGCATCGTATTTCACTTTGCTGTGCTTTCATTTTCGCTGTAATTAACGCGAGTGGCTCTCAACATAGAGAATGGCAATCTGCTTCCTTTATCTACTTTTACAAGGCAAGAGAATTATTTCCATTTCGAGTAGGCCAATTGCCGCCAGCTTTAAAAATGGTTTTAAACGAAAATGTGCTGGGAAAGCGAATGAGTGTGATGCTGGGAAGCAAATGGGCCGCTTCTTGATCAAATGCATTAAAAAAAATACACTGTGCGGATTATAGATAATTTACTGTAATATGTGGTTAATTATAAATGATAACCGTCATACAATGATTAGATTAAGTTAATTTTTAAACACTTGTGCATGTAAAATGCACATTTACTATTTTATAATATTATTTTGTTTGAATAAAAAGTGAATAGCTAGTTTATCGTCAATGAAATACCTGCCCAATGTCAAAATCCAATCAGTAACTGTAATTTGTGTAGCCTAATACCCTGTTTACACACGCTTACTTGTCAATTAACTTAGCAGCCAACTTGGTAATAGGCAACTAAATTAATTGAAAACAAAGGAAATGCTGTTCAGACACAATTAATAGTTTTGGCCAAATGTAATCGATTTGTATGTACAATTATCGATATGTAGCAAATGGCTACCATACAGAAAGAAGGCTGCAAACCGGTTTAGTTGACAATTAAATAGTTGTGTGCGTTCACATGAGCTGAAACTTAATGGCAACTAACCACTTAGTTAAAAACTATTCCTGTGCCTTTGCCTTTCTCAGCAGGTAAAAATGAATTTTCAGCAATTAGTAAGTTCGGTATTTAATGAGTAGGTATAGAAATGCTGACTGTGATAGGAATATTTTTGATAATACACACGTGTTTATTTTATTTCCATGAGAATAGCTCAAATTTGCTCCTGACATACGTTGCACTGTGAAAATAAAATGTGTAACTGCAGTTTTTAGCTGTGCAGGGTAGGGGGGGAAAGAAATTGATAAGGACATTGTACAGGATTGTATAGGTGGTTGGTAGAATTGAGTAAGTATGTATATGAGAGGCGCTGCTGTATAGGTCTGTGCCGTGAGTTTGGAGCTTACATTTAGTTCGTCCTGCGGCTTGTATATGGTGCTCTCGGATCGATGTATTCTGACAACAAGTCGCAGGCAAGTTGCCTACACTCGCTGGGGACGACATGGAGAGTTCAGACGTCCTCTGCAGCTCTCCGTTGTCAAGCGGATGACGACCACACGTGGATTACCATTGGACAAGCTTAGAATGACAATGGATATGAAAGTTGTGTTGTGCTTGGTCGCGGTCTTAATGCCACGTCCCCAGGGTGTTCATCTTCGGCAATGATATACAGATACATGTACTACGCGAAGCGCAAGCGAAAGATTTACAGAGGTAGGATGATTCGTTTCCCCACATGTAATATGTTCCAGAAATTAATTTTCTCGTTTTATGTAACATTCTAAAGTTGCATTAATAGTGGAAGTAACTTTTGGGACTGAGTATGTCAGTTTGACGGACAGATTTAAATAGTTGAGATATTTACTTCGGTTATACTTTAAAAACGTGATAAATTAGACGGCTTAATAACTTTTCGCCTGTGTATATTATGCGCACAAAGTCAATGAATATAAATATACTGGGAAAGTCATAGCTCAGTCAAATAATTTGGATAAATGAGTGCAAGTTCATGAGATGTCAAGTAATATTTAGGTCATGTATTTATCATTTATCATCATTTAAGGATGTATGCAATATATCATCGCTAAATGTCAACTAAAATTTGAATTGAAAAATGTTGGGCAGGTGGCTTAAGTGATCATAACTTCAATTCACCGTTTACTATGTTTTTTGGTGAATAGGTGAGTATTAACAATTTGTGTTATGTCAAATAATGTTACCATGCATAATTATTTGTATAGGGTACTAAATTGCGATCTTAACCTCTTAACTTAAGTTAAGTATAATTATTTGTACATATATATATAGTCTCATTCAATCTTATATTTTCCACATGAAATGATTGTGAGTGAAATAGCTTGATACTTAAATCAAGCAGGATTGTATATGGTCATTAATAACACTGATGACAGCGTTTTCGATACCAAGTTTTGATTTTTATGAAGATGAATTTCTGATGTACTGTCAATATAAAAGATTGTTTATTATGAAACATGAGGCGTGAAGTTTTTCATCTAATGCTTTATATATGTTTATGCTGGGATGTAGGCTTTATTTGAGGACAAGAGCACTGAATAATTGTCTGCATTCATTTCACCATTTAGTCCAATTTGAATAGCAAAGATTTACAAGGGGAATTAACCGTTCCGCTTTGAGAGAGATGCGATCTAGTTTAGTAATCCAAGTGCTGTTTCATACATCGCAGATTCTGCTCTTTTGTGGCTATACACCATAACACACCATGTCTGAAACATTGTTTATCTTTACTAGGGTTATAGAGGCTATACTGTATATATAGCAGAGCTTCAACGAAAAATTACATTTAGGAGCTAGCATTATGACACCGTTTTCCTGTGTCAATTCTGGGGGAAAAAAATTGAGTTTGCAGCCATTCTTTCATATGATATCTTTCTATACAATGCGCAACTATATTGTGATACCCGCATAGAAGTATACAGGCAATTTTAAAAGTTGCTCATGAGGAAATATTGCCCCAAGTGATCATTGGGTAACTTGTGTGCAAGCTGTCAGATATCGATCCGATATTAACCGAAACCCAAGTATTGAGTGTATTACGTATTTCTATAAATGGAAATGACAATAATGCAATTTTACCGGTTCCTGAAGCTATTTCAATGTTGAACGTGCTGAGTGCATGGCAAATGTAGGAAATCTATACATACCTATATGTTGACAGGTGGTGGTGCATGGTACTGTATATTGCCTGGTTTCTGGTTCCCTTTAATAATTCCCAATGATTTGTATATGAAAAGAGCAGCTTGCCTATAGTATATATATTTTCCCTGCCCTGTAACTTACAAGTTAATGAATAACCGCAGGCGACATCTGCTCACACTACTTTATCTTCATTGTTTCACTACTGAATAAACTGGCTGCAATGTGACCAATAGTGCTCTAATCATACATCATCTTTAACATATTTGCCGAATTCAGTTTCAATATATACAAAATACAGTTATGGTTGGTGCATGTATAAATTAAACTGCACAATTAGTCGAACTCTCTAGGAACAAGTTGAATGGGTGAAACTGAAAGTTCGCATTAAGCAAAATTAATAAATCTATATAACCAGACTTATGCGTAATTAATGTATGGACAAAGCTGTAGTAGGATTGCTCAATACTAACAATTGGTACAGGTATTTATTTGATTGCAATTTCCTTACAAAAAGTATATTAACTGTAACTTTATTGTATATTAAAAACATGAATCAGAGAAACAATATGAATAATAACCACAAAACCTTTAATTGAACGCCACCTCTTTTATCATTCTCGATCACTTCAATTGTCTTACATTACCTCTTTTATTAACTATACAGTAAACATTATGACCTCTGCATTGATTTTACGGTTCCTTTTTTCTGAAATATATTTGTCAAAACTATGAAATATTTTGAGGTTAAATATTCCCCAATCCTGTCCATAAGTGTGCATACAATTTTCTGCATCATTAGTTATATAAACTGGTATTCTAATTTAACTTTAACTGATCTCTCTGTACATCATATACTACGTATGACAACTTTGAAACTGTGCAGTATAAGTAGTAGATAGTTTTAAATTTGTAGACTATTTTTTGAAACCGATATTCAACTTTGAATGGTACAATACATTCTACATCAGTGTCCCGAATTTCTCTTTGCAATATGCATCTGATCACTGCAAAGAAAATTTGAGTATCGTCTTCAAACTCGGGTAAGCTTTGTCTTTGAAGCACGTCTAATCTGAGCCCCGGTTTCTGGTCTTCCTGAAAAAAGAAATACACATTCACACACATTAAGTACTGGAGGGTGCATGTATGTCGGGCTTTTACTAATTTATTCACGGTAGGGGGGCCTTGTCTGTGAATGAAAGGATTTGGTTTGAAAATTGAGTTTTAGCAGCTTCCTCGCTCCTTGCAGTGCTTTCGTGCGAAAAACTGGCTCAACTAAACATTGGCAAAAAGCCATTCTTTTTTTGCTTTGTAGAAACCCTCACACCAATCTGAAATGCCAAAAAGAATTGGACGTATATTTCGTTATCAATGTAAGATTCGGTATGGCATCATTTGAATTTAGACAATATCACAATTTTATGGTACTTTAACATAATTCCATTGTTTATAATTTATGCTGTTAATAACAAACTACTTTATTGAGAATTAATTGACCTGAAATTCTGCCATCCAAAGCTAATAGGATGAAAGTTTATCATTTCAGCTATGAGAAATGCGCATTACCTGACTTAAAATTCCTAGAATTAAAATTGTATATCCAACTAGATCCTTCAAAGCAGGATATTTGTTATTTTACATATGGTTTTGCAATATTATTTTATTTTCGAACTTGTTCAGTTTTATAAAAAGTTTAGGTAGCATATTTTGGAGCGGGTTTTAAATCCAATTTAGGTTTTCCATGTTATAGATGCAGCTAGTCGAGGCGCATTGGTTTTTTTTTTGCGTAGAGTCTATTACATCAAGGATGTTAAATTTTTGTCATGACGGACAATTGAAATTTCAATTTTTTCCATGTATATTCCAAGTTGTGTATAGGTCTCGACTCCAGAAATAGCCTGATGCACTTTCTATAAATTACAAAAAAATTCATTTTGACGAACACTTTCGAATGTACGTGCGTTGGGTTGATCGATATCAGAATTTTATGTTGCTTTTTTCTTCGGTTTTTATGGATGGAGAAACTGTATCGTATCTGGCGAAATGTGCATTTGGGATGGTTTGAAACAAATAGGATGCGACGCGGCCATTTTCTCTCCTCCCACTGCGCACAAAAGAGCTTCAGCTTGCAGTTGCGAATTTAATTCTCTGTACGATAACATTTTGTGCGATTTTCACACTGATTTCTCTGACATAACGACATGCGTGCAGTAACAGAGGTCCTAATATAATCAAAGCCACACACATGCAATTTACCAGTTATGGAATAGGGCTACAATGCAGCTTCTTCATAAAATAAATAAATACCGATGCTGCTTATAAATTATATAATGCAAATATTCGTTTTATATTAATCTCCCACTCGTATCACAATTGCAATGCAATTTATTTCCAAATATTCTCCTTCCTGTGTGTAACAAAAACGCTATTTGTAAGAAAATACCACGTTATTCTGAATTTTATAAGCAGTTTCATCACATTTTGCTACAAATGAAAACAATTTGTCTGAAAATCCGTGCATCATTCGGTGTTCTCTAATAAAAGCCCTAAAGCTGTTGCCATTGTGATGGATTTGAATAATTTACCTCGAGAAATATATTTTCTTAATTGCATATTCCAATGCATCGTCTGCAAAGTTGGACATAATTTTTATGGTGTGTTGTGGTCCACTACGTAAATTTGACAAGGAATATTAATGAGTGAGCTGACTACGCTGGACCGAATGACCTGCTGTTGTACACAGTAAACGAATTTTGCTAAAAATCGCTCAAAGCTACGACTCCAAAATGCCATTGTTTTCTGTAAGTGCAATTCTCCCAGCAGACCTCTAAGACATTTATTTTCTTTTCGCCAGCACTTAAAAATATTGCTAGCTGAAGTTTGAAAAAGTTTGGCATTGGAAGTCAGACATCATATACGTATAGCTGTCCAATATTATATATTATTCAATTTGACAGTACTTTGTAATTTACGATATTATTTCAACATATCGAAATGTAAAAATTGTTACAGCTGCATTCATCAGCAATTATGCTCGCCGGCCTGTTTATTTGAATAAAGGCGCATATAAAATGTAGTTTGTTTGGAAACTGGAGCATCAATATTATTCTAAATTACCTACCACATGTTGATAGAAATATTGAATTGTAATCGGGTTAACTGCTCGATCGACTTAAAAGCGTTTTCGCATGCATGATATACTCTTTGTGCTTGTTTGTTGAATACTTTAACTTTTAGCTATGCTCTAGAAGAGAAGCAGCTTGTAAATTCAATTCGGGGAGGAGTTTAGCAAACATTGAAACAGTATATCTAATATTGCAGGCAATTGAGTATAGCTCCAGCTTAGTGGAGTCACTGGAATCACTGAAATCTCAATGCATGATTGAAAAGTTGTATTTATTCGCTGCATAGCGCAATATGAATTCACTGATCTTCTAGTCTAGTAATCCCAAATTGATGTTTGTTTGCTCATCGATTGCATTTTGTACAGGGAAGTGGGACTGCATGTATGTGGGCTAGGCTGGGAACTGGCACACTAATTAGCGGTTGGGTGGTGGTCGACAATTCCTTGTACGATGTTCAAATCTATCAAGAGGATAAAGAGGCTGCAAAGAAAGCTACTAATGGCCACAATGCCAACTTTTCAGCCCACAGACGATAGCAAGTTAATTAAACGTCTTTTGTTCCCAGAACCAAGATTTGTCGCCTTCCTAAGTATATAAATTTAGTAAACGCTTTTCACATTTGCACAGTTGGCTTCAGAAGTAATACGCATGCACTCACAATAAAGTAGGCTCTTAAGGACATTTTTAAGGGCCAGATTTGAACTGAGCTAACAAACAAAACGTGCTTTCTGTGCATGCAGTAGCATCTGATATTTGTTATATTATTATAAAACTACCCT
>WWPM01013258.1:0-11514 GCA_023279145.1 Glomeris maerens | reverse complement strand
GTTGTCAGAAACCATTGGGTCCGGAAGGCTGTGAGTGGCAAAAAGGACCCTCAAAACGTCGATAGTGGCTGCTGAACTGGTAGACGGGACTTGCGCCACTTCCAACCATTTTGAGTACACATTGACAATAACTAAGATTTATCATAACTTTTATTTTATATTTAACGTATGACAGATTATTCTTTACAATGGTATTATTGTAGTATAAATGTAAGTAAGTTAAATGTTTTCACAAAAGGCAGGGTTAACCTCAAGGTTGTCATTTTGTCAATTAGTGTGCGTACGTATTAAATGGACGGCCCATTAATTATAAAGGCAAAAGAGTGGAAAAAGTGTTCCTATTTATAAGAATATGAATGGCGGCTGTAGTATCGCATATCAATCGGGTATCGATAGGATATCGATATACTTGTATGAAGATCAAAGGTCAAAGAGAATAAAAGCAGTTGTTAACTAGCGAGCAAAGTGTCAACACCACATTGGCGACGAGACTGATTCAAACCCATTAGTCACCAACCAGTTGGACTAGTAGTCCACACATAGGAAACACAGGAAACAAAGAAAATAGTTTTACTTGACCACACCTTTTGGTCAGCATTTTGGGGAACTAAATCGCTTTTCCCATTTTGCAACAATTCTGCAGTTTTCTGGGATTTCAAGCACTTTTCGGGAGGATGGAATCCTCCATGCTGCAGTTCTCACCATTAGCAGCATTTGATGTGTCTGCAGACATCTCTTCCCTCAGTCAACGTTGGCAGAGATGGCACAAAAGGTTTGAGAACTTTATTGTTGCAGCTGATTTTAAAGACAGTGCTCGCAAGAAGGCATTGCTTCTACATCTTGCCGGAGAGCAAGTGCATGAAGTGTTTCTCACCCTAGTGGATTCGTCTCCGCATGAGGATGTGAAATCAGATTCAGTGGCTGCCCCTGATGTCTACTCAACTGCAATTCAGCTGCTGAATACCTACTTTTCTCCAAAGAAAAATGTAGATTTCGCAACGTACCAGTTTCGACAATGCCAGCAAACGACCGAAGAAACATTGGCACACTTTTGCACGCGTCTACGTTCCCTTGCTATGATATGTGAGTTCTCTGATGTCGACAGGGAAATCAAGGCCCAAATTATTACGGCAACCAAGTCAATCAGACTTCGACGGCGTGCCCTTCAAGAGGACAACCTTACCTTGGAGAAGCTATTGGAAATAGGCCATGCTTTTGAGACTTCCGAAGCACAAGCCTTGGGCATCGAGAAACCAGGACCATCGACTCCCACCTCTGCCTGGCCGGAATTGTGGTGGCCAGTGGCCACATGTTGGTGGTCTTACAGCATGTCCAGCACAGAATAGAATCTGCAACAAGTACAAGAAAGTGGGCCATTTTGGGAAAGTGTGTCGTGGATCCCTGGACCAGCCAACTGCTCAGCGGCGACGGAAACAAGTCCAGAAAGTGGCATCTGCAGCAGAACGTCAACGTGTTACCGTGCCACAAATGGACTCCTCCTCAGAAGGTGAATCAGTGTATGTCCACACAGTCAAGATTTGTACGCAGCAGGGACCCTGTCCAGTTCCGACAGCGACGGTGGACATTGGTGGATTTCGTACGCAAGTCACAGTAGATTCCGGAGCTGCGGTCAACATTCTTGACCAAGAGACATACCGTTCGGCAGGTTCCAGATGGCAGTTGCGTCCTTCAAACACAAAGGTCTATCCCTTCGGATCCAGCAAACCTTTGGCAGTTCTGGGAGAATTTGTCAGTGACATATCTGCCTCGCCACATCGCCCCAGCGCTAGTGCCAAGTTCCTAGTTGTTGCAGGAGGTGGAGGCTCTCTCCTAGGCTACAAGACCGCACGTGCTCTATCACTCATAGGTGAGGTCAAAGCAATCCGTCGAGGACTGTCGACACCAAAGTGGAGTAGTCAGTACGTCGAGGAGCAGTTTCCGATGTTGTGCACGGGCGTCGGCAAGTTGAAGGGTGTCCGAATACCTCTGCACATCGATCCAGCAGTGCCTCCCATTGCTCAACACCACCGGAGAGTGCCGTTTCACCTGTGCGATGCTGTTGAGCGAGAACTGAACAGACTTCTCAAGCTTCGAGTCATCGAAAAGGCAACTGGACCTACTACATGGGTATCTCCCCTTCTTCCAGTGCCGAAGCCCAAGGCTCCAGGTGAAATCCGGCTCTGCATAGATATGCGTTTCGCGAACAAAGCCATCCGGCGAGAGAGACATGTTATGCCTATTCTCGACGACCTGATTTTTGCGCTCAATGGTGCTCGAGTGTACCACCAACTGGTACTGCAACGTGAGTCACGCGCGATCACCACTTTCTGCACACACATCGGTCTCTTCAGATTCAAGAGACTGAACTTTGGTGTGTCGTCTGCTGCTGAGGTGTTCCAAGACGTTATCCGACAAGTGCTGGTGGGTATTCCGAATGTTGTGAACCTGAGCGATGACATTCTGATCTACGGAAAGAACCAGGCTGAGCATGATCAAGCCTTGGAAGCTGTGCTCAACCGTCTACGCAAGAAAGGACTTACCCTAAATCTCAGGAAGTGTGCCTTCTCGCAGAAGGAAATCTCCTTCTTGGGGCATGTGTTTTCAGCTGATGGTGTCAGACCCGACGCAGCTAAAGTCGCAGCTATCCAACACATGTCCACACCTGGAAACGTCAAGCAGCTGAGAAGCTTCCTGGGCCTAGTAACTTACTGCAACAGGTTCATTCCGCATCTTGCCGAACTCACCGCTCCCTTACAACAGCTGTTGCGAGACAATACACACTGGGCATGGACGTCAGAACACGACATGGCGCTGACCAGAATTCGCCAAATCCTGATGTCCGATGCACTGATGACCCCGTTCGACGTCAAGCGCGAAACCAACCTGGTAGTAGATGCCAGCCCGATTGGACTCACCGCAGTGTGTCTTTGGTGCGCAACTCACTGTCTTCACGGACCACAAGCCACTCTTTGTTTTTTTAACCCAGCAAGTAAACCCTCGGCAAGAATGGAAAGGTGGATGCTGTGGTTGTAGCACTACGTACTGCAGGTCCGACATCTGCCAGGGTCGGCTAATCCCAGTGACTACCTCTCACGTCACGTGACCCGATCTACACAACTCCACCACTACCCAGTTATGATGGCTACGCATTTCATTCAGCTTAAGACATTGCGATGTGCATATTGCATTACATAAACGCGTCCTCGCTGACTTGATATTAATAAAATAAGCCGGTCTCGAAATTTAGCAGGTCTCGTAAATAAGCCTGGTAAAAAATAAAAAAATAAAAAAATAAGCCCGGGCTTATTATCGAGGAATTACGGTATGTCTATTATTTTTTGTCAGAAACATTTCTTAGTACCCTTTTATCAATATAAAAATAGATTAAACTGTAAAATAAATTTTTAATTGCTGAGATTGTAACAAAAGTGCATGTTCTTAAACGAATGTCCGCCACTGTACAAGTAAAATACAAAGCCGAACAGAAAATTTTAATTATTTTGCCAGTCCGGATTAGCGGGGTCCGGATTAGCGAGCTTTTACTGTAAATACATTAAAAAAATCGATTTTCATAGCAAAAACCATATCAATTTAAAACTAAAACGACTTGGCCTTCTATAGCAGGCCAAATTCTTAGAATAAAATATGTTTATTGCTAGCTGTATGTGATCAGGCGCGCTCGGCCTGAGAGGCCAGGGCCAAAAAATCACTAGTTTTTGAAGTTATAGGCCAACTACCATATAGAATCGATTTGTCTTGAGTAAATTAAACGATTTGGGAAATTAAAATCTTGAAAAAGTCACATTCGAAAATATAATGCGATCGGGCGCGGTCTGCCCATCAGGCCAGAAGTGGTCCAGACAAGCCTGGTGAAGACTGGCGAACTTCTGAAGTGGAGCACATTAAGCACGACCCTGAGTCAGAAAGCTATTGGGATGGGCGACCCATTTCGCACACAGGGGAAGGGGAGATGTTTGGAAATGTGTTTTGCTGGCCTCTCAGGAAGGGCGCGCCCGACGGAGGGTTAAATAATCCATGGTTTATTAATCGTATGGATAATGAGAACAAACAGAACTACAAAACCCCGTTTGCACATATAGCTTGTGTGAAATACAAACCAGCATCCAGTACACTACAGACCAAATGGCAGTTTCAGATGTGGAATTTATGTCAGAAACAAGGGCAATAATTTTGTCGCACTAGATTATGCTAAACACATTGCCAGTCTTAGAAGCTATTCTAAGTCTTTCCTTACAAGACTTAAAGCGCAGCAAGCCATGTGCTTTAAAATTGTTATGCATGAGATGAAGTCTGAGACATTCAGACTTTTCTGCCAAATATTTGAGATTGAATGATTTCCGTTTCAACAATTCCGTGGAGACGGGCATTGAGCCTTCAAATGTTAAATCTATGGTAGGGTAGCGGGTTTTTAATGGAACAATTTCAAAGAAGCGCTGTCTTGTTGACTGCGCTTGTAATTGATCCTTAGAAATTTTAATGTTGAGTTTCCTGGCAAGATGTTTTTTTGTTTGATCGATCTTGACAGGTGCCAACAGCTGAGTTCGGGGCAATTTGGCTATGGTTAGCTTGATTCCCAGGGCTGGGTCACTCACTGTGCTCTTGATGCGGAGGTCAACGTTTTTTTCTTCGCTGTCTGGCTCCTGTTCCAGCTCAGCGTCATCACTCACAAGAGAAACGTCCTCATCTGAATGCTCATCTTCCCCGCTATAACTTTGTAACTCATCTTCTCTCAACTCAAAGGCCTCCAGCAGCTGCTCGCCACTCATTGCAGGCTCGCGGGTTACAAACAGACAGTCACTGAAGCTTCGTCTCATTGGTGTATAGAAATTTCGAACATAAACGCATGGTAAGCGTGCTGCCAGTGCATCACCAAAGTACTCGTTCAACAGTAAATAGAAGTCGCAGGAGCACTGTAGGAATGTTGTAGGAGCATTCGTTACTACGGACTTTCTGTGGAGGATCTCTTTGAAGTGTTCTGCAACATCTGTGTCCATGAGGCTTTCCTGCACTTTATCCAATCCTTCACAAACGCCATTAGACTGACACAGGATGCAGTGATAACGAAGTACCGCTATTTCCGCAGCAATCTGTTCGAAATTTTATGATCATTTGTCTTGCTGAATAACTACCGGTCCACAAATCACAGAAATAACATACTGTAAATCCTCGATAATAAGCTGGGGCCTATTTTGATATTTTTTCCTTTTTGACCCGACTAATTTAAGAGACCGGCTTATTTTGTGAATATCAAGTTACCAAGGATGCGCTTATGTAACGAAATATACAAATCGCAATTTCTCGTGCTCAATGAAATTTGATGAACTTATTTTATTTTTTTGTGATTTTAATGAAATGAAATGAACATTGTGAAGTGAATTTTTAAGTCGTGTTATTCGGGTAGCCGTTTTAAAAGGGGCTTATCATTATTTAACCCGGCTTATTTACTAGACCGGCGTAGCCTATTCTCAAGACGGGCTTATTATCGAGGATTTGCTGTAAACTATATTTATAGTACCACACATCTATCTTTTTTTTGCAATCCAAACATTTATAACATCCAGTAACTCACCAGGAGAGCGCCGTAAACCTTATGGGCGTCAGCCTTTATCTGCATGTTACAATAAGCACTGTCGTTGACAGTAGTTTGCAGATGACACCAGTAATGAGGCATGTTTGGTATTATAGATTCCTCAATAGCCTGAAAAAGTGAAAGAATAAATAACGTTAATCTTGCCGATTTGTTTTGTCAACTGCAAACTTTGATTTAAACAGAACATTGTTCAATATTATAAAAAATTATTTCTTACAAGCATGGAATTTATTCAAAATTATGCTTATAATTGCATAAAGAAAATCGGTAGCAAGTCCAAGATACGCCCCAACGTTTCTACCATTTTTAAGCGAAAATGAGTTCATAAATATCTAGAACTAGCCGTACCCGGCCACGCGGTGCTGTGGTAATTGAAACAAAAAATTGTAGGGCGAGCATTAATTTATTGAAAAGGAGTGTTTTAGAATGAGTCATGTTAGAATTCCCTGAGTAAAAAAGGGACATGAGAGGAAAAATGTTTTGGTGACGTTATTGAGGTTAAGAAAAAAACACCAAACATGCAAAACAGTTCTCACTAAAAAAATTAATATCAAATGAACAAAATATTTTTTTTGGACGAAACTTGGACTACTGAATCGTATGAAGTTACTCTACACTCTCCTAAAAGCAGAAGGCGGAACTGCAAAAACTCTGACCACAAAAAAATCAGTCTACTTACTTTTGGGTACCCCTACGTATGACATTAAATTTTTTTTGGAAATGCTAGATTTGTTATCAATTGGGCCAATACTGTATGAAATGCACTCATGAAATGGACGGTATGGTGAACGACACCTATGAGCGAAATCGGTGGAGACGTTGGTTATTGCTGTAAAAAAAAGCCATTGTAAAAACGAAACTACCTAACTGCAATGGTAAATTAGAAGATATGAAGTGCACTCACTAAATGCACTCTATGGTGAAAGACGCATGTGGTTGTTGAATGTAAACAACAGTTTGGAATGGTGTGAAAAATTGACTTGGTATGAGAGTAGGAAAAATGAAAGAATGCAAACACTGAATGCGAGCGTTCGAATTTCGGAATGCAGTTGCCCGGATGAGAACGAAAAAATGACGGTTTTTGGGCATTTTCATATAAAAAGGTTGTTTTTTTTCCAAATTTTATGTGGCACAAACCTTGTCCTGGCGACAATGATCATCGAAATTGGTTAAACCGTTGTGAAGCCAAGCGGGATGCAAATTCATTTTTATATACAGGGTCTTTCTTTTAAGACGCAACAATGGACAACGAGATTTGCCCAGTTTGCGGTTTTCCCAACATGGCACTACTGCGTTTCTATTGATGAATTATGTTAGCGCATAATTGCTGAATGTCGCCGAATTACACCTGACACTCTTACAAATGTCCAAGCAACTTTTGCAGACCGGCTGTACCACTGTTTGACGAATAACGGCAGTCACTTAAAACACAAACAACTAGTATAACATTGGGATTCATTTAGGCTAGAGAAATTTCTTTCCATGTTGTTTCATCCCAAGAAAACAGTGTTCATCACTTCCACTCGTGAGATGAAGGCCACTCGCATGCCATCATTACGTGGGCAATAAAATCCAATAATATTGCCCCCCCCCCTATTTTCTAACGATAATTTGTTCAATTGGGCGTGCGGGATCATGTTGGGAAAACTGCAAACTGGGCAAATCTTGTTGTCCATTGTTGCGTCTCAAAAGAAAGACCCTGTATGTAGATACATCAATATATAGTCTAATGATTTTAGGGCAGTACAACTTGCAAAATAAAGCAATTTGATGCAAAAAAAAAAAGAAAATTGTACAAGGATTTGAACTTGCCATCACCTGCATCACTGGTAACTGCCTACCCAACTACGCCACAATAACGAACGGGAGAGAAATGTGATGAAAGTGCTTTATATTGCAGTCCAAGAAAACCCTCCAAAGTTCAATGGTCAAAATCTCGATGACCATTGCTCATAGCATCCGCATAATACGTGAACCCCTTCAGCCCACTTAGGGCTTTCACCCATAAAAGATTTGTGGGATCTGCGAGTCAAACACCGCAACCTCTCATCTTAAGTTGCAAGAAATAGGCTGGCTCTATAAATTGAAAGCACTGATGAGGTGGATGATGAGATACCTCAAGGTGGGGAGTTGCTATTGAGCAATCTTCACCAGAGAATATGTACTTTGAAATGTCTGCGAACCATCATTCCAGGACAGCGCCACTTAAGTAACTGAGCATGCACATCACAATGATTTTGCACCTCAAATTCAGTATTGTAAGCAAACTAACATACTCAAGATAATGAAAGCTGCAATCACTATCAGCAATCACCTGAGAAGCTTACAGGGTCTCCAGTCCATTGCTGTCGAGGATAGGATAAATAAATTTGTTTCCAGACAGACATTGGGTAAAGATTTAAAACTGTTCCTCACTGAATACTGAGGAATGGCTGTGTTTCGTAGCAGCCTTCACAAGGTCAGTACGAGTACAATGATCACTGGTCTGTCTTATTAGTACGCTTAAAAAATGTTGTTGGAGCACTGTTCTGTAATGAGCGCCACAATTCTGAATACCGCCGATTGCAAGGTGAGGAGCATAATCCGAGACGTTGTGAACAGACTATTTAAGGGGACGGTGTTGTGAACCGTACTATGTGTACAAGTGATGTCGGGCCTCTCAAAATTTTGTGTCGCACGTCTCTATCTTAAGGTGGGCACATACGATCGCTCTAACCCGCCAAACGGCCTGGCGATGCGCCAAAAAGCGATCGTGAATGGGGAAACCCGACGCGCTTGGAGTGGCAAGGAGCGGCCGGTCGAATATTCGTCGAGCCGCGCTCTTTAGCATTGGCGCGACCCGATGTGTGAATGGGGAAACCCGGCATGGAGCGGGGGCGGAATCCATGGGAATCTCATGTATTTGGGGGGGGGGGAATGGGCACATAGCGTGGAGGAGGCGTGGTGTAGCAAGCGTGGGATTGGGCAAAAATGAGGAGGCGTGGCATAGCATGCATGTGATTGGCCAGAAAAATGGAGCGACACGACGCTGTCGTATGTGGTACACAAAAATGGATGGACGAAAAATAGAGTGATGCAGCGTGCTGCGGCGCGGCGCGGATCGGTTTGGATCGATCCTATGTGCCCACCTTTACAGGGATATGTTTCAACGTTGACTATTTGTTTTACTCAATGGAATTCCCTAACCTAATTTATATGACAAAATCAGGAAACACTATTTAACAGAATTGATAATTTCAAAAAGTTTGTTTTGTCCCGATGAGGAAACTAACTGGTAAATTAAATTTAACAAAAGCTCTGTTCATTCGGGTTGGAGAAGCGACCACTGGCCAATCGCTTTTAAACTAGCAAGGTGGTCCTTTTAACAGTCAATTCATGAGCTGGTTTTACGGATCACCGTGTTGTGAGTTATTTCTTTTTTAATCGTGATATTTGTACATCGACATACTAAACCGCAAGTTTTAATTGTTATTTATGAACGTTCTCAGATTTGAAACGCTGACTCGTTATTATTAGCAGTTTTAGATGCTAACCTTGTATTATGACGTTGTATGTTCATTTGAATCTTTTGGTGTAGTTTTGCCTGGTCGTTTCAGTCATTTGTTGTTAGGCAGTGATAGCTACTTCTCGATTTGTACTTTTAAGCTTGTCTCAAAAGTGAACTGATTGGAGTTTCTTAAATCACCTAAGATGTTTAAATATAAAGAAAAGTTCAGGAATTCTGAGTGGATGACGTCACTCGCTTCTTTTATTGTGTGCTGCTGTAGACCAAGGGGCAGTTGAAAGCTAGGGCTAAAGGAACAAGCGGTCTTTACTATTAAGCATGCGGCTCGTTTCTGACCGGCTATTTCCCCATGTTAAAAGTATAGGAGAATAGGAAGATATAAATGTCAAGATCCTAAGTAATATATTTGTAAACAAATTTCCAATGAGTTGTAGCAAAGGTGACCAGACATGGTATTTTTCGACATTTTTAATATTTATGAAATTTGAAGGAAATACAGGGTTAACTTTGTTTTATTTCTTAATTTTTACCATCTCGAAAGGGGGGGTAACTTTCCCTCAAGTCGAACTTTTCCACCCTCCTATATCACTTGTTCTCCTCTTTCCAGTATTTTCCTTCTTCCTTCAGCCACTTCTTCACTCTTCTCCTTCCAGGGTGACCGCTGGTTACTTGATTCAAATTTCCCTGTGTTTTCCCTGTATTTTCCCTGTGTTACTTCATTTTTCCCTGCGCTTACTATTTTTTAATTTTTAGTAATTATAAGAAAATTTTATGCAAGCAGAATTTTTTAAAAGACACTATATGCTTAAAATTTGCTTTATTTTGTTAAAAAAAATTTAAAATATAAAAGTCAATACCGTCCTCCCTCGATAATCTGGCCCTTCGATTATCCGGCGTTTTTTTGGCCTTCTTCCTGAAAATTTTGTAGTAAACTTGTCGGGAGGTAAATGACGATTTCAATCTTAAGAATTTCTGTACATTCATTCTGATAGAATTTATTCCATTCACTCTGTTTCTATTATTTATGCTGAAATTTTAAAGAATGGTTTCTGCAGAATTTCTGCAAAAATCTACAAATATTTGTACAAAATCTGAAATTCTGAAAAATATCTGCAAACTATTAATATATTTTCAGCAGAAACTCTGCAATCGAAGTCGCATCTGAAAATATTCTGCTACATTTTCTGCAGATAATCTTCAAAATTGTAGGAGTTTCTGTAGATTTTCTGCAGAAATCAATGTTTTTCCGTAAGCAAAAATCTGCAGCATTTTTTTTTCTGTGGTATTCTTACCAAACAAGAAAATTTGTTCTTAATTTCAACTTCAAACTCCAATACAAATGTGTAACATAAATGCCCTGGTATGTGTACAATAAAACGTAGTTTCTGCTGTTAAAATGCGTCAGTATTAGTTAATTTCCGGTCATCCGGCGTTTTCGATAATCCGGCGGTACCCTGGTCCCATATCTGCCGGATTAACAAAGGAGGACTGCACATTGAAATGGGTCTCATACAATCAAATATACAATTATTCTATTCATTCTCAAACGGATATTGCATTTCTTCCAATGCCTTACCATATGATTGGTTGGCTACAAGAAATGAACACTGTTTATCCCCCACAGTACTAATTTTAATACAACCAGAACAAAATATAAATATAAGTACAGAGTGTCCCAAATTGACATATTACACTCTTTGGATTAGTATAACTCGGCAACGAAATGAGATAGAAATATAAGGTCTGTTTTATTGAATACTGTTAACTTTTTCAAAGCCGTGCAGGTTCAAAATAAATGTTGACATTCTGCTACAGCACTTTCCCAACACCAACGTCGAACAGACGGACATACAGACTGGATTGCAGCCTAACAAATGCCATTGATGGCACGTTCATCTGAACTTGTAATGCCGTTAGTGCTTGTGAGAACTTTCCTTGATCAAATATTCAATCACAGGTGGATAAAGATGAAAAGGAAGCGTGATCAGAGTTCCCACCTCGATCTCCCAATTTAACCCCTATCGACTTCTACGTTTGGGGAACTTAAAATAACGTTGTGTTTGCCACAAAACCACAATCACTAACGGAATTCCAAGTTCAGATTGAACATGTCATCAATGACATCCCATTGGCTACAATCCAGTAGGTATGTCGGTCCGTTCGACGTCAATGTTAGGAATGTACTGTAGCAGAAGGTGGACATTTATTTTGAACCTGCACAGCTTTGAAAAAGTTAACAGTATTAAATAAAACAGACCTTATATTTCTATCTCATTTCGTTGGCGAGTTATAGCGTCCCATGTTAATTTGGGACACTCTGTATTACAAATAGTTAAAAGTTACACTATCAGAAGCAATTATAGCGACATCATCAACAGGGTCCCTGACCACTGTTGCC
>WWPM01013253.1:0-10766 GCA_023279145.1 Glomeris maerens | reverse complement strand
AAACCTTTGAAAATTTGATGAAATATGCCTCTTTCGACCACCATTTATAAAATCAGTCTTCTCACCATACTGTAGTGCTGTATATGCGTGGGTCTAAAATTGTTTATGGCTCAATGGATATTTTTTAATTGGCCATACTTATCTGCATGCAATCGAAACATCAGAATAATTATTTCAATAGTTCTTGAATTACGAATTTGCGGGCGCTGGGAACAAAGTCTCATAAATTGACCTGCCATGTATTCATCACGTGGATTTTGGCCTAAACAACTTTAGTAATTATAAACATATTTGACTTTGAATTCTGGATTTTATAGGTGCATGCATTCAAACTTACAATCAGATTTTGGTAATTATAACAACCTGATTTCGTAAATATTTTATGTGGGGAATAAATGCATCCAATATCGCATGTACGTTGCTGTTTTTGTATCTTATGAAAGTGTTATGAAAACCTTTCAGTTCAAGCATATTGAAATAAAATTTATCCGTATAAAAAGCAAAATCAGCCATGAGTTATTATTTCTCTTCGTGTTCCATGACAATTTCACTTTTGTCAATGGTAGGTGGCGAATTCCTATTTGGCGAATTTCTACTAGGCTGATATGGAATTGGCGAAATTCCGATGGCGTATGTCGAAGGGGCCAAAGTACCTGGGGCGAAAGTGGTTTGGTCAATTTCCATGGGGTCAAAGTGGAGTGAACCCATTGTACAGTATTTTTACTTTATTATCGTGGCACAAAATTCTAAATATGAATTTGTCTTAACTCAGAAATTTGTCCACGAACCGGATATAATCAGTTTTCAATAGATAAGGAAAGCATCCTAGGGGTGCACAACTATAATATAAGGCCACATTTTAAAAATAGAAGATTGTGATATTTGTACAAGTTGTACACCTGTAGATGAGTCACCGCGATATAAAAGTAGTTTTATTTAGTGGGAAAATAACTATCCATTACCGCTATAGCGAATAATAAGCTGTTATAAACAAGTTATATCGAGATTTCATGTATAGCAACGCTGTTTTATGAAAGCGGGCCATAATAAACAATCAACTTATGAAGGTTGCTATCAAACAGGGGAAACCCCCCACAAGTAGCAATAGAAAAAAGTAGTGTCACTTGAAAGGAATAGTCACATCAACGCCCCCTTGGCTTATTTCCGGTTCCTTCTTCCAGTGCATTGACCAATCCTAGCTCACCGCACAAGCATTTCGAATTGTTGCCGCCCACTTTGTTGCAACATGAGGGTTAATGTGACTATTCCCTTTAAATGCTTAATTTCCATAGTTGGCATTTATTATATAGCAGTATAGAATTTCATGCAATGGGGATGATCGATGTATCGGTTCGAAATTTGCCGTTTAAGGGTTGGAAGAATAAAAAAGTATAGGAACTATAATTGCTACAGAATATATGAACATCTTCATTAAATTAAGTCGTTCAATCAATTAGATAGGTGAAAACCTGCTTTGAAACGGGTATTTTTGGGAAAAACCGAATTTGCAGCCAATTGGCCAACCTTTCAGCCTATTATGGATGAAACTGGGAGCCACGTGATCCGCATAGGCCACGATTTGTTATGGGGAGGAGTCATTTGAACAGGTTTCTTTGAATGGAATTGTGTTATGACTGGCGGAGCGCTACCTGTCGCCTTGCGCAAGAAGTAGCACATGGGCGTGGGCAATTGAGAAGTTTCAGCTGAGGGACATAGTATGTTAGTTGGGCAGTTGAGTTGCGACAAGTGGAGCGGTCAGGAGATGTTGCAGTCAAGGGGTGGCCCTTTCTGGCCCCGTGGCTGGAGACCAAGTTCCGACATTGCAATGGAGACTTGTGTGCTGATCCCATCTGAATTCAGCTTGGTACTCACAGCAACTTCTGAACCAACTTCCCAAAGACTTTACGATACCGGTGTCAGAGTTTGGAGCAACAACAGAGTTGCTCGAGGTACCCGTTTCTACCCATTCCAAGGAACCATCAGGTTGGACAAACTAGAAGTGTACGGTTACTTGGACAAAAGTGATGTAAGTTCATATACATTTGGCTTCACTGCATGTGCTGATTTTGCAATAGTTGGTTTAGCCCCAGGCTTGGTTTTCGTCTGTATTATTTTCCTTTGTGCCCTGTGAGTTTTTGCCACACATCCCACTTCAACCCGAACTACTTTTCCCTTTCACTCTTTGTATGTAATTACGCAGCAAGTTGTAAACGAAATCACGTGATGCCTTTAGAAGATTTGCGAGATCACGTCCAATCATTTGTTGACATCACTGGTCACATGTTCTTCACTGTCCTTTTTTAGGACGGTGCTTTTAGTTGACAAGAATATTAAACATATCTGAAGGCAACAACAAATGTATACATTTCTGGGTGCAACAATTAGAGTAAGGACGTTGATAATGCGTGATCAAACTTTGTAAAAGAGCTGAATTGGCTGCAAGCAGTTCCAATACAATTTTTGTCTGTAATGATATATACGTACCTATATAGGTTATTACTCGCAAATATAAACATGGAATGTATCACATGTATATTAACATTAAAACTTGTTTTAATACATGCGGGCATTATAAAAACGTTTTGTACGACCAAATGAATCAATGCCGATGCGTGACAAATACAAAATTAAATCTAAATTCAACGCAGTTATACCAGAACAAATTAGTGCCACAATAAAATGGCTTTTAAGACTATTTGCGTAATGTGCGTTATACCACGTGTAAGCGATCTGCAATTGAATTTTATTCAGCTGATTGCGATTAAACAGTTCAAATGTCATTCCACTGAGTCGACATATATAATAGGGCCTACATCATTAAATTTTATTTACCAAAATTGAAGTTATCAAACCTAGTTGACCAACTATAGGCTTGATGTCTCCACATCACGCAAATATTATCTAACATCATTGCCATATGAAATCTGCACGAGGAAATTGAATTCCTTTAGATTCAGTTTCAAATAATTTGAGCAATATTCCCATTTTGTATATCTCACAGGTTTCTTTACTGTTTAAATTCTATTTCAGAAACCGTTACTGATTGTTGTTGATAATTCAGATTTCTGTTCTTATGAAATATGGAAGCTAAAGAATATATTATGATCATGTTCAAGGCAAAATTAATCTGTAATTCTTGCTTAAATTAGTCGCTTCAATTTATCAGGTTGAACCAAACGCAATGATGGCAATTATCTACATTTCCCGCTATAGGGTTTTTACTTCGCCAAAGTCCGCACTTCAATCATTTTGCAATTTTTTCACCCTATAATTAAAATGCCTGCATATCATTTGTGATTTAATTTACCTGCACCCACCAAAATGACTGCTCGTAAAGTAGTGGCGAAATAGGATAGCACAAGGCTGTATATGTACTCCATGATGTGTTATTATTTGTTATCCCCTGTAGGCCTATAAGAGGCTAATTACCACTAAGGGCATTGTAGCAGATAATTGCTTCCTTTAAACCATAATTTGATCGTTGGGTATTATGGTTACGCCATGACGCTAGTTTTATTTTATAATTAGAATCTACACGCACTATTAAATTTTATGCATCGTTTGCGACATAATGTTTCGATATTTTTATTGTTTGCTATAGACGTAAACGGTGTTAATGTTTTCTAAACAGAAGGGAGTGAAAGCGTGACGTCAAACATGAAAATCTAATTAATATATGTTTTACACTGTAGATTGTGCAACACGCTGATGACTAATATGGCGCACATTGCATGCTATAGCGGTGTTCCTTTCATCAAATGTATCCATCATTTGAAATAAATTGCACCACATCACATCACAAACATCGTGGCTTTGATAATATTCGACATTATAACTGCTATATGAACTTTTAATGAAGCAATCAAGGACTATAACTGCATGCGTGGTTTGCAATTCAGGAATTGTCATAATACCTCTGCATCAGCCTATAACGCAATTTTTATTGGGACACCCTGTATAGCTTTCGTAAACAAATTGCCAAATACAGGGTGTCCCAATAGGTTGTTGCCAAATTTTCAGGGTATGCTCCCTGCATAAAAACAAAACATAATGTTCCTATAAACCCATGTCCCCAATCGCTTAGGTTTTTAGTAGCACCTACGTAAAATGTGACATCCATAATTCATGCTCCCCACATCTTTATTAGGAACTCGTATGCTGTCCTAATAATTGATCAGTGGAAAGATGTGGGGATGGCACATCTTCATGTAGCATACATAAAAACCCATAAGCGATTGGGGACATGGATTTATAAGAGAACTTTGTCTTGTTTTTATGCAGGGAGTATACCCTTTTGGCAACGAACTATATTGGGACACCCTGTACATTTAAGCCATAAGCATACGATGACATACTATACTATCATTTAAAACTAAACTTAAGATCGACATTATACCTATCAGGTATACATTACATTAATGTTGCGATAAAGAATTTATAGTCCTGTGTGCAATTCGAACGGATTCAGTCTCTGCTTTATGCTTCCGAGAACAAAATTAACTGTTGCCTCCATTTCACTTTTAATAAGCTATGCGTTGTGTGCGGTAATTTTCCTGTGGAAATTTGCGAAAGATCGAATTATGTATAATTGTGCAGGAATTCGTTCAAAAATTATTTGAATAAATATATAATTTAAGTTGAATATTTTTTCTCATGGGAATGTATACGTTTTCAATAGAGATTTATAAGCGTACCATAATAACTTAATTATATCCATTCTTGTATAGGATATTTCACTAACTTGTTTGATATTTGCGAAAATCCAATTCTAATACGTGCATATAGTCGACTATACGCAATGTATCCGACCATGAGGTGGCTGTTTAATAAATATGTATAGAATATTAGATTTTCCTGGCTATACGTTGGCGTTTTGAACGAAATTTGCCTTTCACTACACAAACCAATTCTGTATAGGTAAACAAATTTTTTCTTTTTAAAAGAGGGAAACTAAATTTCTTGGCTTTATTTGTCTTGATGAGTTTCAGCTAGTTTTGGAATCATTATTCTTGCAATGGTGCGATTAAAGTACCAAAGACCAAAAAGTCTTTATCTGCGATCCCTTATTCCCTCGCAAGAAATGCAGTGGTGAAAACAATTGCCTCAATTGCGGCAGACAATCATTGAAGAAATGGGGAACCTATAACTGCAGTTTATTGCCAAAACACTTGTCGTCGCTTCCAAAGTTTCATGGAATTTGATGGCCTGAAGTTACCAAATCGCGCTGAAACATTGCATTCTTTAAGGTACTTTCATTTTTTTTAATAAAATTATTACTTTTGAAGTTATTAATAGTTAAAGTAGGAGAAAGTTCAATGCTATAGACGTTTCTGGGCCAGATAATGACCATTTTTGTAAATTCTTGGTCACTTTGTGTTCATATGGGGAAGCCGTTCTTAGTTAATTCAGTCCAAGTATTAAATTTAAAAGCAAAGCCCTATACTTTTGTATTGAAATGGTAAATGTTTATAACAATTAATGACTGGTCTGAATTGTGCAGCTGCAACTATTTATTTATGCCATTGACCCACGTTTTTGCCTTGCTAATTTTCAATTTCAAACTTTTCCAAATATGTACGTTAATTATGATATTTTTTAATGGAATAGTAAGTTATATAAGTGGATTTATGAATGAATTCCAAAACAATATTTCTAATTTTACGACAAGCCGTTGTAGTTTTCGGAAATACAGTAATTTCAAATATTTTTCAATGTTTTTGTTCAAGTATCCCCTATACTGCCAAGCCTTTTGGCACGTTATGAAGTGAAATGTACTACACACACACACACACACTTGTCTTTGTATATGCCTAACGTATATAATTTATTTTCAAATCTTATAATGCCAAAATCGTCTAATGAAATTTTGTTGACGCGCTGTCTCCAGCCTGTAGGCCTATAGCATGCAGAGGCGACAAAATGTCAAGTACTGATGGCTAAAGAAACCATCTTTATAGTAATTATAGATGCATATTTACTTCGAAAGGAATATTCTTGACAAAATAACAGAAAAGTACTACCTGCATGCAATTAAATAAAGAGATACCCTACTGTTTGCGCGGTGTTCTGAAGCATTTAATTTTTGATTCTAATTTGTCATACCTGGTCCCGGTCTTAGGGGCCGTTCACATACCACGTGGTCAGCTTAGAGGGGAAGGGGATATATGAAATGACCACAGCTGGCCACACGGGGGGTGGGGGGGGGGGGGGGGGGGTTTCATTAATGACCATGTGGTCCATAAAAAAATTACGCAACGTAATTTTAATAAAAACATGACGACTGAATGGGAGGAGGAGGTTAGCAAGATGACCACGTGGTTTTAAGGGGGGTATGAGAATTGACCACAACTGGCCACAAGGGGGAGGGGGGAGTCAAAAAAGGTCAAAATATTGACCACGTGGTATGTGAACGGCCCCTTATACTGACTATGCTACTTAAAAAAAAAGCAATATTTTGACTGTGCTCTTGGTGATGTATGTACATATTTGTAAAAGAAGTTTCCAAGTTGGTAACGCAACAGCACTGGTGTTATTGTGATAAATTTGTGCAAGAAACTTGTGTTATGTTGCCGGGTAGCAATAGACACCTTGAATGGATACGTGTGCGTGGCTCAGTAGTCACATTGATGGGGGGTTCTCAGATCCGCCCTGCAGACCTGTGTTCAAAGTTGCGTGCTGGTACGCGTCTATGCGGGGTCCTCCACCCTTGCCACTGGGCCAATGGGTGTCGCTGGCCCGTGCACCTTGGCCGGTAGCCCCATCTCTCTAATTGCCACTCCCGTTGCTGTGGCAGGCTTATTTTTTATTTTCCACTGCCTGCAGACAATCGGCCAAACGGGCATTTTCAATTTATTACTCTATCTGCAAGGCATCGCGCCCTTGCAGAGTCACCTGTCAGAGAAATACCTGCAGATGACTACGTGCCTCTCTGTGGTCCTCAGGGTATTGGTAACAAGTATCCTGCGACTGGAATGAGCGAAGGGACAAATCGATCATGACAACTCGATACTCTAGTACGAGAACTCAATTCAGTTCTCCTGCTCTGGCTGTGGCGTGTTCGTATGTATATATGACTGAAAAAGTTTCCGACCACAAGAATTTGTGTGACAATTAAAGAAACGATTAACTTGTATACCGGTTAAATTTCGTGAAATCTTCAATATTTAGCGCTTTGGCTACTTGTTAATTTCTTATATTATGTGGCTAAGGGCCTGTATTTATTTGCATGTATGTGTTCTCATACTTATACTGTATAGTGGCAGCCCGTTGACTATATCAATAGATCGTTTTGTTTTTTCGCAAACACTTTACATCAAGAGCCTGTCTTCATCTTTCCAGTTCTACTGAATTTTATTTTAATTTTATTGGATAAGGTATATTTCATTGTAATAAATTCGTATGACTACTGGTGATGCATTGGAAGGCAGTACTTGTACTACAACGTATACAGCAAGATGTTTTGAATAGAGTTAACGCTTGTTAGAATACGCGTGGGTTTTCCTTGGATGACATGATTGAAATTAAATAGGCTGGGTGTGCTAATTGTTCTATTCAATGAAGCGAATGGAGGCATTAAAGAATATGTAACCTCATAATTTTTACGAATTGATGCGCTTGAGCATGAAAGTGTAGCTCGCTCAACTCGTATACAAAAGTGGTAATCACGGCAGTATCATGCATGCATATCTGTTGAGATTAAAACGGTCTGCAGGGCAAATGTCCAAAAATATAAATTTTTACATGAAAAGGTATCTTTTGTTTTCAAAGTGATTATGGCTATGAACTATGTTAATACTATAGATACTAAGAAATAAAATTGCTATAATGAATCTCTGATCAAGCTGAAATCTCGAGGCTTTCTGCATGAGGTCAATAACAAAAGCTCGATAAGTTTTTCAAATAAATTGCTTTATAAATAGAATGTGAAAACAGTTGATATGGTTATTGCAGCAATTGTTAAATTTTCAAATGCTATGTGGTCAAGTATAGTGGTTTTTGTTTAGTTAATCGTAGGCTACAGTCTTGATAATCAAATCTGACAGATTTCGAGAGAAATTCATTCATGTAGATTATAAACAGTGTTCTGCGTTATGCTGTTATTCAAATAGTACCCAATTAGCGTCAAATATTCGTGCCATTATTACTGTTGGTTCAGAGTTCAACCGTTACTGATCTCGATATACTTATAAATTATACCTTATATGCTATTTTGTAACGCTCAGTATATTCAGTACAAGGCTTCTACTAATGAAGAAATTATTATGCTGTCAAATGCACGGGACCAGTGGTCAGTAAAAAAATATTTAAGCAACCATGCATTCAGTAAAAACGTGTTTTGTTACTTTCTCCAAAACCCATCCCTCACTCCCCTTACTCTTCTCTTGAATGTAACTCTTTAAATTTATTGCCTTCAAAAATGTACGCTTCAGACGGACGCCATGCTAATTGCATATCATTATACCCTCGATCTTGAAAAACAAAAGTCTGAAATATAACTGCATATGGTGTCAAAAGTTTAGTCGTGTCACTTGCTTGGACATTTTGATTAAAAAAATAGCAAGTACTTAGTATTAATCAAATAGAAAATGTTTTTTTACATTTAATATCGACGGAAGAATTTGTGAATTTGAATAGAATTTGAAATCGAAACCTAATTGAAAAATAACAAATTATTGCACCAGATGTAATTATTTTGCTCAGTAGTTTAATTTTGATTGAGAAAATAATGAAATACTTTCTACATACATGTGTATAAAAATTATTTTTCTCTCGTAACATGGTAGACCAGTTCTAAAAACAATGACATTTATTCTTAGTTTTCCAACCGTGATTGTTTTACACGTATTTGAACTTTTGACAGTTTGTCTGTTTTTCCAAGGGTGTACAATCAGACTAATAATGATCGTCCAAAAATGTGCGATGGGCTTGGTCAAAATTGTTCTTGCTACATTGAATTTTAGTAAAAATGAGATTGGCTTTGAGAATTTTTAGTTTTCAAGATATGAACGCTTCACCGAGCTAATTGTCACGCGATGTACACATTATTCTGCTTTATCTGCTCTCGGCTCCTATCCACCCATAACAGTTTTTTTACTGTAAGATCTCGCCTCCTTGCACTACCTATTAGCTGCATTTCGTTTGTTATTTGGCTTTCCAACAAAGTACCTAACAAAATATGGGGAACTCGGTTTTCAATTAACCGGTCATATTTGCCGAAAGTTAATGAGCTAATGTCTTTTTTTCATATACAGTAATACTTTTTTATTATTGGGAACTTTGAAAAAGAAGCAGTACAACTCAGGTTTTTTGCATTTGAATTATTGTCAACTGGTATGTGCGACGTACATGCTGAAATTGGCATTTTTACTTGCTGAAGCAAGCTCGATTTGAGCTTATATAGTTTAGCAAGATTTACGATTATCGTTTGCTTTGGCCGACAGTAAACAAAACTAGATGAATCCGGAATTACGACATACCAATAATAGTGGTTTGCGTGTTGTGAAATATACAGCATTTCCTGCTGCGTTTTTCCATGCGAGATGAATTCGTGAAGGTCAATGTCAAGATTAGCACCATTAATTCCCAAAAATCTCTGTAACCCCCACCGGTCGCCTACTCGAGGTTTCTATCAAACCAGAAATCTGTATGCTAGCTCAAATGTTTTGACATATTTGACATACTATGCGACGACGTATTTTGTTTCATTTTTTATCAATGGCGGTTTATTCCAATTTCTATTTTTAAAGAAATGCCGGCATTAACTTCGGTGATATTATGATTACCTTTATTACTTGTTTCTGCTATTCTTTGCGACTTATTGTCAGATTTTCTTATCTACCTTGTGGTAATAAAATTATAATTACATTCATTATTCCTCTAGTAAAAAAAAATATTAATCTGATTTTTATGGTAGAGGGGTTGCCACAATGCAATGCAAACGAGCAAATTTGGCATTAAATTTGTGAATTAAATCTTTGTTGAAATTTTGAATGTTAACGTTTTACTTTCTTTTGGGAAACATTCTATTCCCGTCCATAATTTATAAATTTCCGCAGGGCAGCCCAATTCATTGCTGTCTACTTTCATGAAATGGATAATTTTTGACATATGTAGATGTTCAGAAGCCTGACTCAGTAATCTTCATACATTGTTTTTAAATATTATTTGGTTCAATTGAATATATTTTAGCATGTGATGGAAATAAAGAATTTGTAATTCAAATGGAAGCTGTAAAATGTAACAGAACTATGTGTGGTGAATTAATATTCTGGATCCTTAAAATCTAACCTGATATCTAATATTCACTGAAAATGTTTTAATATAAAAACCGGGTCATTTTCAAAATCGCCCACCCTATATTACTAAAAAAATAGCTTCATGCATGTGTTGCCGAAAACCATAATAATCTTGTTATGTAAGAAATAATATTTAGCCCCAACTACTTGTCAAAGAACATGGGAACCGCCCAACAATAATCTTGCATGCAGTACATTATGTGCAGTATATATTTCTGATTCCAGTATCTCTTTTTTTCTTTCCTGCTGTCTTCTCTTATGCTGCTTGGGTTTGATGGGCTGCAATTATTATCCAAGTCGGTCGAGGTTTGTGGAAGAACTTTAAAGCCACTAATCCCCCTAATCACCTCACGTGTACCTAGCCAACACCCAAGGACGGCGATCGATTATTGAGAATGTGGCAAAAAATTATTATTTATACCCGATAGTTCTGTAAAAAAAAAAGGATAAAAATTACGGCCAATCAGAGCA
>WWPM01013248.1:0-16077 GCA_023279145.1 Glomeris maerens | reverse complement strand
TACTAATTTGAACTTTAGCTCCAGCTATTGTATTTCAAAAGTTAGGTTTCGGATATCCTTGAAGGAATTTGCAAAGGCCAAATATTTTGACACCACTGGATAGAGCACACCTGACTTAGTATCACTGCATACTCAGATTCTTGATATATGTCAAAATGTAAAAGTTTTTGGGGGTGCAACGGACTTTACTTCCACCCCGTATATACCCACTAGGCAACAGTTGGGTAATAGCGCATTCCCTAAATTTCCATAAACGGGTTTCGAACCAGCAAGGCTTGCTTCTGGGAAAGTAATTATTCGAATGGTACACATACAGAAAACGCAACACTTAAATCAAGGCCAATAATTTGAATATACTAACAACTTCCCCAACATGGCCGCTATGCACTGTCAAAGTTCAAGCGCCCTTAAAGGAAAACCCTATAGAACACAGAACAAACAAAACCAGCAAACTCTCTGATGTCACCAGTTAAAGGCACATGTAAACAATTAAAACCACCAAAGAGCAGATACAGTGCACGCATATTCATGCCTTCAACCTAAATATTTTTTTTAACATTTATACATAAAGCAAACTCCTAAATTTCAGTAATATTTTTAAACTTGAATTTTTTTGTATACGGTAATTAAACATATTGATATTTCAATGCAAATGTATAGATATGGGTGAAGAAAATACAGTTTATTCTCAACATTTCTGTTCTCTGCACAACAGAAAATACTCAACCAAAATCTGATATGAATCGTTCCTTAGCCATCAAAGCATCTTTTCAGTGTCAACTTAGGAACAATATTCATGGATTGCAATTCCTGGAATAGCAGTTTGCACGCATACGGGATGCGGATTGACGCAATGTGCGAGGAAGACTGGCAAAAGTGGCACCTGCAAATACCATAACCACAATTCACATGAAATATTGTCTATTCCCAACTCTATCCACGGACCACAAAGTTACGAGTTGCTTTACCATCCCGAATACCCCATCAAGCCACACTGGTTGCAAACATCTACATCAAAGGCATCGCTGGATATCATCAAACGTTCCAACAGCAACATACTGTAAAATACAATAGATTTAAACGCAATCTAACAAGTACAAACGGGGTGAATATGGTAAACCTTGCTCCATGGCCAATAAGACAATCGCGCTCCATTTCCCCCAATCGAAGGCCACCATCTCGTGCCCTTCCTTCAGTTGGCTGCCGTGTCAGCACCGCACGAGGCCCTTTGGCTCTTGCATGCATTTTATCTAACACCATGTGCTTCAACTTTTGATAGTATATAGGTCCGAAGAAAATGTAAGCGCTAAGATGTTCGCTGCAATAGCATTCCAAAATCCACCAGTTGGAAATCATTGGCAATTACAATCGCATTTTGAAAAACCAATACCCTGTTATTCCCGAGACAAGGCAATCTTTGCCTTGGTAATTAAATCCATGCTGTACAAGAGTTTCGCTCACATCTTTCATCTTGCTGCCCCCAAATGCTAGATAGAAAGCGGCGTTTGTTATGCGTAATGCAAGGTCTACAGTGAATGTATCGCAATTATTACCCGTGCCATAATGAAATTTTCCTTCGCACAGGCCAGCCTTGCCAGCAAGCAATTCCATTAATTTTCCCACAGTCATTCGAGATGGAAATCCGTGAGGATTCATGATCTGCCGAAAACGATAATCAGAGAAATTTCATCAAACTAGTGAAATTAAAGTAAAGTTAAAGTGTGAAGTGACATTGCTTGGTAACTCCAAATGAAACTTTAACCATATGCAAATAACGACTGCAACCATATGGAACATTTTACAAACATTTAAACTCAAATCACTATAATTTGGACGCCCATCAGGTTGGAATACAGAATATTTCTCTATAATCCGGATGGTTACGAATCGACCGGATTACAGAGGAAGTTTTCCGGGTCCTGCTCATCTTCACTCAGCCGACCAAGTGATTTGGGCTTTATTTGCGTGTAACTACTACAGTTTAATGAAATGTAACATTGAATTGAATTGACATGCTTATAAGCTTCACATTACATATGAATTTCATTGTAAGTAGAGCTGGAATATGCAATAAGTATGTACAAGTGTTAAAACACTAAAGTGCAGCACCAAACTTGTGACCCAACTGATATTCCAAGTTTGTGAATTGCACTAACCTACACATGCATCACTGCATTTTTGATACAGTATTGTATCAAGATGTGCCTATCCGAATTGTGGAGGTGCTATTGCTCTAATACTGTATTGCCAACTTTGTCTGATGTGCCCGGCATGGAGGGCCCGATTACAGAGAAATAATACTTAATGAGTAAGGGATCTGGGTTACAAAGCGATTCAAGTTTATATGCCTCTTACAAGAAAATAAAGAGACGACTGTACGTTGTTGGTAAACTAACCAAAGCCCGCAGTCAAACCGTGGCTTATGCTTTAAAAGAAATCCATAATAAACCAAAGTTCAACTCACCCACAGGCCACATAAAGCTAAACTTAAAACTCCATAAATTGTTTTGTTTTAAATGTTAGGACAATGGCAATGATTGTATTTGGTACATGTAAATTTACACACACTGATAGTTTGAGTGGGTGTTGTTACAAAGCTGTGTCAGTTCACATTTAGCGCCAAATTTCATTATGCTTACAATATCGGGGCAAATGCCATCAATACTGAAAGGCATATCTTCCTGCTTCACGATTAAGCCGGTTACACTGCAATATAAATAAGTAAATTCTTGTTGAACGTCAAACACTGAAAAATATTTTCTAAAATTCTTCGACAAGAAAGGATCCATTTATTTGACGTACCCTTTCTGACCGTGTCGGCTGCTGAATTTGTCGCCAACCTCTGGCCTTCGAGTCTGGCGAAGCAGAAGCTTGATGAGGAAAGCTTCATCGTTGTTGGAGGAAATCATCACTTTCTCAACATATGAGGGTATCGGGCCCTTGTACATTAGCGGAGCTTCAGCGTACGTAACGGGAGTCGGGGCTGCTTGGGCGCCCTGCAGTGGAGATGGGTTGATCACCGGCATAGATTTGTTGACCAGCAATTGCTTGTTGTCCACCATTTCACCTTTGAAAAAATACAGCCAACTTTTCCAAATGACGTTTCAGTGTAATGAACGCAAGAAAGCAAACTAACCTGGAGACACGATGCCATCAGCGTCAAGAGCGGCATGTCTTGGAATGGCTTTTTTTGTCTCCGGGTCCAGTAAAGGTCCCAAAATACGATCATGAGTTTGGTTGTTGTAACTCTTCAGTGTGCATTTGCTGGTGCGGTACACCAAGCATCTTCCGAAACCTTCGCGGATTGAAGATAATCAAATTAATGTATGCAATGTAAAGTTAAATAAAGCGTAAAAATTGTGCCCAATATTTGAACGACTCTTCAAATATGGAAATTATTGACGGAAAAATTGTAGGCCTATTTTTGCATTATGGTATTAATTTACAAATTCAATGTTGTAAAATGTCCCGCTATTCTTTACAATTTTGTTAATCATTATTTCGCCTCTGTACAAAAATCTCCTTGGAGATTATGAAAATATAGCTAAACCATGAACAATACTAGTACCGTAAATGATCGAACAGTGCTTGGTATCAAATACCGCCCTGTATTCAAATAATGCCCTGGGCGGGTCTGGAAAAACGTAAATATAGCCCGCTCTCGATTTGAGCCCGGGTATAAATCCGGTTTTCAAGCCAATGTCGCTGAATAAACTGTTGATATAGCTGAGAATTTGCACGACTCAGCTTCCCATTTACAGTAGTGTGCAAATTAATGTGAACACAAGTGATAATTTGAAAAAAACAGCATTTATTGGTTATAGATGAATAAAATCGACCAGTTCAAATTGCTTTAATATGAAATATGTCCTCCCTTAACTTTAATAACTTCTTGAACCCGTTTTGGCATGGAATAAATGTTTTTTTACAGCTTTCTGATATTTGCTGGTCCCAAACCATAAACTGGATTACAGCTCAATCAGTTTTGATTTTGTTGTTCAATCTATTTTGCGAAGTCTAGCTTTTACGATAGCCCACAGGTTTTCAATAGGAACATTAAGATCGAGTGAGTTTACTGGCAAATCAAGGCATAATATCTTTTTGTCCTTGAAATATTTCATTATCAACAAAAGCAAAACTGATTGAAGCTGTAATCCAGATATGGTTTCGGGACCAGCATATAAGGGAAGGATGCAAAAAAAACTGACTTATTCCATGCCAAAACGTGTTCAATAAGTTGTTAAAGCTAAGGGAGGACATATTTCACATCAAAGCAACTTGAATTGTGTTCGTTTTTCGATTTTATTCATCCATGACCAATAAATGCAGTTTTTTTTCAAATTGTCACTTGGGTTCACATTAATTCTCCCACTACTGTATCTGATAATTCCAATTGATAAATAATAATGTGTTGCTTGTTTTACACCCATTTGAAATAAATTCCTTAAGTAATGTTCGTTTAGATTATCCACTTGTATACAATTCTTAACACCATAGACTATTAATTCTTTTTACATGCCAAATGCCAGAAAGCAATTACAGCCTGGTCTCGATTAAAGCCCGGTATTCGAATACTGCCCTGGCTGCGAAAATTAAAAAACAATTACAGCCCCGGGGCACAGTTCGAGCATTTACTGTACTAACATATGTGTACTTTCCCCTAGCTCTTAAAAAGGATCGCTTCTTTTCTGTGTAAAAGAAATGCCATGTATGGTGTTAAATTAGCACATGAAATACCAGCTGGACTCAAGGAGGAACACCATATAACAGGAAACCCTTAATCGGAGGTCTGTTATTAGAGTTCCCAAAGTAACATGCCTCTATCAAGCGAGGCTTTGTTCAGGATAAGCGAATCTTCGATGTCATAGCAACTGTAACTCATTACGGCAACTGTGGCATTTTGGCCAGCAGGTAACTTGTCGAATCCGATCAGTTCAATGGTACGAGTCTTGACCATGGGCGCGTGTGGATAGACCAGGTTGTACATCAACGTGTCCATGCGGTTCTTTTGGTTATAGCCAATGGTGCCCATCGCTTGCTTTCCCATGGCGCATTGGTAAGTATTCCTCGGAGATTGGTTGTGATGCGGATACGGTATGATTCCGGCACAAATCCCCAGTATGGTAAATGGTTCAATTTCCAGGTGTGTGGTTTCCCTAATTTCACAGGCACAATGAATTATTGCACAAATTTCACGATGTACTTGTATATAGTATAACGCGTACGCTGAAGTTGATTACTTTTTAATGTTGTTTTCGTAAATGGCAATCAAACTGTCATTTTCCTCGTTCACATCCAGGTACTCAACAAGGCCTTCATTAATGAAGTCACTGAAGTTTCGAATCCGTCGACAAAGATCTTCAATATGATGCTGCTGAACCATGGGCTTCTCTTTTTCTACTACAATATACGGTCTACAGGGGTGGGGGCGAAAGGGAAACACGTGGAAGCCGGAAAATTGTCAAAAAAGCATTTGCAATGCAGCACGCACCTACAAACCCTTCCACCATCGGCAGACACTTGAACAACTCTGCGTTTTCGATCGACAGATATGGACACAAACTCGCTGAACTTGCGTTTTCGTCTCAGTATCCTCATCGATCTCACTAACCTGTCCACATTTTGAATCAATCCAACCACATTTCCTGCAACAAACATGTATATTAATTTTGTTGATTCCCAATAAATTTCTTATTCCACACACTGACCATTTACAAAGACCATGTAAACTTTAGGATCGCTGAACTCCGCTGCACAAAATCTATAGATATCTTCAACTCCGAGATTGATCAAAATCCTAGCGATAGGCTCTTCTTCAACATCTGTAGTTATATGTGTCATGAGGGCTAGATTTTTCACCAACCCGCAACCCTTTAAATAGGAAAACAGAGAAAGTACAAAGAAAATACAGGCATTTAATGATGTATTCAGAAGTTTGACATTATTTCATGTTTTAATGTCGATGCCAAATTAAAATTACAGTAGAACAATCTTTGTGCTACAATTTGTGGCAAAGATATGTAAATTTCTGACATAATATTGGTTGTTGTGCATGGTAGACGAATCCAAAATTTGTGTCAATTTTCTTAACAGAATGCAATCCACATTTAAATTATGGATTACATAAATTTGAAAGTGAAACTTTTTCTCAAAATAGATTGTTTGGAAATATTTTACAGAAGTTTTATAAATTCCATTGCATGGATTACAGTTATTTGCTACTAAAATGTTATCAAACAGGATGACCCATGAACACTGATACTTTTAATTTAAACTAAAGTTAACATATCTGAAATTTAACTTTAGCACAATAATTATGCAATTCGACCATAATAATTAATACATATTTTTAAATACTTTGCTCAAAATTCCTGTACATATCGTTCCTCTTATGTCAAAGTTATGAATGTACTAACTTTACACACATGGGAAACGCCGATAGAAAGATTACTGCTTCTATAACCTCACACGTAATTCAAGTTTGATTTTCCTATAAAAAAAACATTGACAAATAGGGCTACACACTCGTCTTCCTGGAATAAATTAACTACTTTATTATAATTCCAATTGTAACTATTTATATATTCAGTTTATTATTCATTTTCATGGAATTTGTTGTATCATATTTTTGGTTTAGCACACAAATTTTCAAGGAGATTATGATTGCATATCAAGGATGATTGAATTGAGGGCTTGGTCTACAACATGTATCAAATCATTATTGGCAGACAAGTGTCTGGCTTTTCAAATTCAAAAACTTTTAATTTCGTGGTTTTGCAAATAATTTGAAATAAAATGGGAAGTCTTTGCACCACAGTCAACAATATACATACATAAAAGTGTAGCTGTCTTGTAAAATGATTTCTACAGATAATTTGGAACTAATCTTTGAGGGTTTTCCCACAATATTTGGGTTATTTGATATATAAATTTGAACATCCAGGGAATGATATAGGAATATTCAACAAGGATAATTGTGAAAGTCAATGGCTGAACTTGTATAACAAAAACGAAGACATATTCTAAAAATATAGGGCTTATTCATAATTTTGCCCAAGCAATTTTGCATATCTTCAGTTCAACACATTTGTTCAAATAGTTGTCGAACTAATTTTTCAAAATTGCAAAAGAAAAACTGAGTTTTTAGCATTTAAATTAGTAAAAATGTTCTGAATATAGAGAATTTTGCACTGTAATTAAAACCGTGGCACCAACCACCGGTTATTTGAATTATTTGAATTAATCGTTAATTTTCACAGGGTAGCATTCAAGTCAGCAGCGATTCAAAATTTTTGTCTATTCCGAATTATGCAGAGTTCAGGCATTTAATGAAAGAATGAAATGCCTGAGGACATATTACTTAAATTGTATGTTTTAGTGCCATCTGCCCATCCCATTTTGTCCAGAATTTCGGGCTCGCCCTGCATAAAACCTGATTTTTTTAAAATTCAGTTTGTGCACTTACTTCCCCTTCAGGGGTATCAGATGGACATAGCATTCCCCACTGCGATGCTTGAAGGGACCGGGGACCGCTTACTTTCCTGGTCTTTTCGAACTGGCTGTTAACGCGAGTCATCATGCCAAGTGCGGAAATATACGACAGCCTGCTTAGGCCCTGAGTGACACCAGCTCTTTCCATGTGAAATCTCTTCACCGACCAATTGCCCTGAAATACAGTCGACCATAAAGAACGGGTCTTGATGATCTACAAATTGTTGTCGGTTGCCGATTTCCAAGTACCGTTTGAAGAGCAATGTACAATCCGTTCGTAATCTGGTCCTGTCTAATGTATTTCACTATGTCAAAGACGGTAGCTTTTACCTTCGGAATCATCTTGTCCGCAATGGCTTTTAACTGAAATACAACTTTGTAAATATATGTTTCTTCTGTGAAAAGTTCTTAATGGACTACGTCAAACAAAAAACAACCAAACCTCCGTATTAAATCTCTTGAACAGGTCTTCAAACAGCAAGGACAACATCGAGCCTGCCAACTCTAACCGCTTATTTCCGTAGTAATCTCGGTCATCGATCTCATCGCGATCTAGCCGTGCTTCAATGATCCTTCTGATCATGAGCCCCATGAAAGTGGCCTTCAGTTTGAATTCAAAATCTTCGACCGGCACGTGTGCCAGGATGACGTAGGCCAGCAATTCGATGGCCTCGTCGGCCTTGGAAATAGGAGGCCCAGGCCACACTCTGCTGTGTCGTATCCTCGTACCGATGTACTTCAAAGCCTTACGTGGAAGAACATTGACAAAAATAGGTTTGCGATAGAGATATTTTTTACAGAAATCGTTGCGTACCATTTTTTGTGAGAACACTTGCAGCGTCTGGCATTCGGTCACCGACGGGATCATCGCTTCCAACATGTGTGGCTCCTTGCCGACCATGTGGAAGACCTCCAAGTCGCATTCAAAGCCCATGGCCTTGAAGGCAACAACTACTGGGATATCCTAAATATAAATTAAACGGAAACACCCAGAAAATGTCAAATTGCTAATAGTCCAATTGTTATATTGTACGGGACAGAACCTCAGTGAAAGCATTGTGTTTAAGGTAAAATTTATCCTTCTTCGTAATCACGGATGTTCTGCTTTTCTTTTCGTGTGTTGAACTGAAACCAAATTCAGCGATTACAAAAATTTCACACCAACTCCGCAGTTCTGAGCGAGTTTCTCGGTGGTAACCTTGTTACTTGGCATTGCATGCAACCTTTACTGTCTTCATCGACGAACATTCTATTCTTAGCAAGTTGCTCTTGGATAAGCACCACTTTCTCTTGTCCTTTGATTATGAAATATCCACCGGGATCGTATGGACACTCGTTTAATTTGGCCAGTTCTGGCGGGGACTTTCCAGCCAGAACACAATTTGCGCTCCTCAGCATAATTGGCATCCTGAGAGAAGATAATCATGCATGTTTGATAGCAAATTATACAGGTCCGCAAGCAGAAACTGCATATAGGATTCTTGTAGACTTAACTTGGTAAAAACGGAAAAAATTACAAATATGTTCCATCATGTCAATTTTTTGTTTTTCAAGTTTTTTTGTATAGTCCTCCCTCGTTAATCCGGCAGATATGGGACCAGAGCACCGCCGGATTATCGAAAACGCCAGATTACCGGAAATTAACTAATAATGACGAATTTTAACAGCAGAAACAATGTTTTATCGTACATACAGGGTGAATATGAATAAAGCCGACAAACTTTAGGGACTGATTCCCGACTTGAAATGGAGGAAAAAAGGTCTTATAAACACACGTCCTCAAACCCTTAGTTTTTTAAGTAGCACCTACATAAAATGTGACATCCATAATTCATGCTCCCCACATCTTTCCATTGATCATTTTTAAGGAACACGTGTAGTATGAGACACTTCTGTATTGAAGGTTGAAGGTTAACGAGCTAAAACAGTATAAATTAAAAACAAATTTAATCGTTTTGAAACAATATCCCAGAAAAAAATATGTTGCAGATTTTCTAATAAGGAAAAACATTGATTGATCTGCAGAAATCAATATTTATCTATAGAAAATGTAGCAGGATGTTTGCAGATGCAATTGCAGATTTTCTGCAAAAAAAAATATTAATAGTTTGCATATATTTTTCATAATTTCAGATTTTGTACAAATGTTTTTAGATTTTCCACAGATTATTTTCAGTCATTGCAGATATTCTGCAGAAACCACTATTTAAAATTTCAGCAGAAATAATAGAAGCAGAGTGAATGGAATAAATTCTATCAGCATGAATGTACAGAAATTCTTAAGATTGAAATCTTTATTTACCTCCCGACAAGTTTACTACAAAATTTTCAGGAGGAAGGCCCAAAAAAACGCCGGATTACCGGAGGCCCTGGATAATCAAAGGGCCGGATTTTCGAGGGAGGACTGTATAAGGCATGGTTTAAAAGTAAAGTATTAAATTATTTACAAATCTGAAAACAATATTTTTAACATAGTCGTTTTCCCTCTCAGTGCAATTTTTGAGCCAATGGATGAGCTTTTTCATTCCCTCCACGAAAAAATTTCTGTCGTCTGTTTAGTCATTATTTGACAGCGTTCTGGTCCCAATAGACGTTAAAAAACCTTTCCTCACCCCATGAACGACTTAAAAGAGAAGTGAAAACATGAAAATCTTAGTCGTAAGAAAATATAATATTGGTTCATTATAATAAATACGTGATTTTTTCAAAAATGTTTTATTTCGAGAAAAACTATGTGATGGGATGTTGAGCCATTTTTAGAATCTACGACCTTTAAAACATACAATTCAGCTGAAATATCCACTGCAGCTGGAAATTATATTTTTTCTAGACCTGTGAATTACATACAGTAGGACCTCGATATAGCGTTGCGGTCAAATGCAAAATTTTTCAGTATTGTAAGCGGGATTTGTTAAATGCAGACTTTTGTGTTTTTTTGCAATAAATGAAGTGGAAACATCGCGTACAAGCTTTTTATTATGAGAACTATTTATTTTTATATCTTTGACCCTAATAATGTACATAGTGTACAGTTTACATAGTACATCTTAATTAAGACTCGTTATGCAGTAGAACTTTGAACTTTGCGAGTCGGCATGAGACGGTCGCAACCCGTGTGATTGGAGAAATCGGGAAAGGGCTGGGCTGCTGCGCAACCTACTGCTCACTGACAGTGATCCTGGGTAGTGGAGACTGCTGTTAGTGAGAAAGTATACCCCTTCTGCTACAAATTTACTGTTCAAAAACTTTATATCCGGATGGTTGCAGCGAAATATCTGCTTTATAAACGGGATTTCATTATAAGCGGGTTCGTTATATGCGGGATTTTCTAACACTAAAAAGATATGTTGAAATTCGGTTAAATTGGATTTGTATGTTATAAGCGGAATAACGTCGTAAGCGGGAGACGCTATATCGAGGTCCTACTGTATTACTATCCCTGTGCGTCTAAATTTGAACTTGTGTTATCGTTTTCAAAGCAAACTGGAAATACCGTAAATCCTCGACAATAAGCCTGTCTCGAGAATACGCCGGTCTCGAAAATAAGCCGGGTTAAATAATCAAAATTCTCAAAATAAGCCGGTCTCGAAAATAAGCCCCCTTCAATTGGATTACCCGATCTACACGACTAAAAAATTCATTAAACCTAAAAAAAATAAAAAATTCAATTCACAGATTTCATTTCCTATCATTAAAATCATAAAAAATCATTCAATACGCATTTCATTGAGCATAAGACATTGCGATGTGCCTATTGCATTACATAAACGCGTCCTCGGTGACTTGATATTAAAAAAAATAAGCCGGTCTTGAAATTTAGCCGGTCTCGTAAATTAGCCTGGCCAAAAAGGAAAAATTAAAAAAATAAGCCCGGGCTTAATATCGAGGATTTACGGTATTATTATATACGTCACCTGCCAATTGGCAATTTATTGCGGACAACTCTCTCTTGCCCACGTGCATATTCAACATCCACGGTAATGGATGCCGAATACGTGAGGTCCCTTAGCCGGCATTCGTGGGGACTTGATTGTCTCGTCATGTTGAATCCTTCTTCAATTTCCGGAAAGCCGACATAGGCATTCAAGTACCTGTTTGGAAAAACCAGAAAGTGGTTGAAATTGAGCAAGAGGCATACATTAATTTCCATGAAAAATGATAAATGAAGGGGATATGTAGGGAATTACAGATTTTATGCACGAGGTGCGTCACAAAGTAGCTTCAGTCCGACTTTCCAATAGTATGGATCCGATTTAATTTGTTTTTACAGTTAGGCTCATAAATTGGACCTCAGAACACTTCTTCAATTACAACAATACCTAATTATATACAGTCAAAGCCGGTTAACATGGCCACCGGATAGGATAATGTGGCCAGAATGGCCAAGGGCCGATCAAACGCAGAGTTCTGCATGTTGGAAGCTCTGCTGAGTGTGGCAAAAAAAATCGGTTAACATGGCCACAAAACCCCCATTATGCTATGTAAATTGTAGGGAGGCCAACATTCTGCACACAGTAGCCATCAGAAATTTTGAAAGTTTTGCACAAAATAGTGACAGATCGTTTGCCATGTGCAATTCCATCTCTCTGGCAAGTTGCGCACAATGCATCCTTCCATTAACAAGATACCGCGACTTTCTTTGAAAATGTTCCTTATTGGAACATCTTAATAAGCCAAGAAATTTGGAATTATCCATACCCGTAAAATAGGTTCCATGTGTTGTGTCTTATAGAACCTGGTTGTGGGTGTGGATTATTGCAAATTTGTCTGCTACAAGTAACCCACATAGTCAATAACTAATTCTGAATCTTGATAAGCATTTAAAAATGGACAACGAATCGGCTTTGACTGTGTAATTAAAGAATTTGACGAGCTTGAAGCGAAGTATGATTCAAAGATGGATACAGTGGAGTCCCGGTTATCCGATTCCCGGTTATCCGATGCTCCGTGTTAACCGCGGTACATGTCACAACCGAGGGCTCCGTGTTAACCGTGATATCACTGCGGTTAAACTGGAAATACTCGGATAAGCCGCACAGAAAAACCGAACTTTGGATGACCGTCGTTGTTTTGCCATGCCCAACAAAGATTCAGTTGCTCTTAGACAGCAGAAGCACAATGTAATTTTTGTTATACATGTGTTAATGGCCGAGCCGAACCTCCGGCCGTGTCGACTCGGCGCTGGCTGAGCCGACGCGGCCGCGTCTACTACACAGCCGGATTTTCGTCGGTTTGTGTCGACGCGGCGCCTCCGTGTCGGCCGTGTCGAAACAACCCGACGTCGCTATGCGGCGCTGCAGTCAATAAATACAGATATCGTACCGATCGTGTACCGAATTTCAATGCTCTTAGAATAAGTCGTATACGCCTAAAAGGATTTAAAATTAGCATATACTCTCATGTTACAGCTGCAATTAATTAATTATAAGTTTCTGCACAGCAAATCTGGCAAATGTGCCAGAATATTTTAGCAATGTTTAAAATGGACTTTATTAGTAATTCTATTGTCATGTGAAAATAAACTAATGTGGAAAAGTTTCCGGTTTTTATTTTGATAATATTTAAGAACTATTATTCAAATAAATTGTCAAACCTCCTATACATCCATTTCATCAGCATTTTGTGTCCATACGCTTTCATAATTATATTGTTATTTTCATTGTTAAAATGGTACACTTGCCTGCTAATTTTCTAATCAATGAATTTCAAACATGAATAAATTTACATCAAAATATGCCGCAATCAAAACATATTTCTGCAAGAATTTGAACCCCCTATTTCTGAAGTTCTTATGCAGAAATCTGCAGATTTTAGTTTGAAGAATCTCTACAAAAACTGCAAAAACGTCTACAGAAATTCTGGAAAAATTTGAAATCACTATTTCAGATGTTTCTCTGCAGAAAATCTGCAGATTTTAATTTCAATATGCTAGTCTTTAACTCTGAATTTTCTACAGGTTTTAATGTTAAGAATTTCGGTAGATTTTCTGTACATAATCTACAGAAGTTCTGAAATAGGGATTTCAAATTTTTGCAGAATTCCTGTACTTAGATGTTTTGCAGTTTTTGTAGAAATTCTTCAAACTAAAATCTGCAGATTTCTGCATAAGAACTTCAGAAATAGGGGGTTCAAATTCTAGCAAAAATTTGTGCTGATTGCGGCAGATTTTGATATAAATTTATTCATGAAACAAATTCATAATTAACCAATTAGCAGCAAGTACACCATTCATATGCCATTCATTTTAGCAATGAAAATAATATAATTATGAAAGCGTATGGACTCGAAATGTTGATGAAATGAATACTGTATAACGCTTATTTTTCGCGTAACATTAATTTTCGCGAATTTCGCGACCATCCAAAAATCGCGAAAATATATTCCACGCGAACAATTTCCTATCCTGGTAAAAACCAATGCTGTGCTGCATTTTCCTAGGGTGCTCTGGGAATTACACCTTTCTTCGATTACAGTATTTAATTACTGAACAAGGAAGTAAATTCCCCCTCCCCTCCTGTCCTACAGTACTTAAGTACTTAATAAGAAAGGAATGTTTTTATTCCTGAATTATTCCATAACTCGCCGTTTCTCAGAAAACACATGCAGAGAGAATGGAAAATACCGTAATTTTTTTTGACCCGATAAATTCGCGAAATATAATCCTCGCGAATATGCTGTTCGGGGTAAATTCGCGAAATTTGCTGCCCGCGAAAAATAAGCGTTATACAGTATATAGGAGGTATGACAATTTATTTGAATAATAGTTCTTAAATAATATCAAAATAAAAACTGGTAACTTTCCACATTTAAAATAGTTTATTTTCACATGACTGAATAGAAGTATGCTAATGAAGCACATTTTAGACTTTCCTAAAATATTCTAGCACAATAGCCAGATTTGCTGTGCAGAAATTTATAATTAATTAATTGTAGCTGTAACATGACAAAATATGCTAATTTTAAATCGTTTTAGGCGTATACGACTTATTCTAATAGCATTGAAATTCGGTACGCGATCGGTACGATATCTGTATTTAATGACTGCAGCGCCGCATAGCGACTTCGGGTTGTTTCGACACGGCCGACGCGGAGGCGCCGTGTCGACACAAACCGACGCAGAGGCGCCGTGTCGACACAAACCGACGCGGAGGCGCCGTGTCGACACAAACCGACGGAAATCCGGTTGTGTAGACGCGGCCGGGTTCGGCCGGCCGCGTCAGCTCAGCCGGCGCCGAGTCGACACGGCCGGAGGTTCGGCTAGGCCGGTAACATATACACTCGAACTATTGTAATCCGGACCCTCTGTAATCCGGATCCCCTCCATACTTATAGCACCTCCGTAATCTGGCTAACGCCTTTGGAAAACTTTTACGTAGAGAAAAATCTGCGGCTCGTCAAACCATAATGACAGAATTTTCAGACTTTGGAAATGGTTTGTGAAGATTATATCCACTCATGTTGCAATAATGTTACGGTGCACAATTAAAGTTCATAAATAAATTTACTTGCAGATAAAGTTCACAAATATTGTTTGAACGTTTCATTCATTTTTTTTAATATCAAAAATCCCTCCGGAATCCAGATAAATTGTACCTATCCGGATTACAAAGGGATTTCTGCAATCCGGATCCCTCTATAACCCGGACAAAAAGTCTGGCCCGATGAGCATCCGGATTATAGGTTCGAGTGTAGTACATACGTACATACCGTAAATCCTCGATAATAAGCCTGTCTCAAGAATACACCGGTCTCGAAAATAAGCCGGGTTAAATAATCAAAATTTGCAAAATAAGCCGGGTTAAATAATCAAAATTTGCAAAATAAGCCGGTCTCGAAAATAAGCCCCCTTCAATTGGATTACCCGATCTACACGACTAAAAAATTCACTAAACCATAAAAAACTTAAAAATTCAGTTCACAGTTTTCATTTCCTATCACTAAAATCACAAAAAAAATTGTTTCTTACTAATGTTATTTATCACGAGAAATTGAGATTTGCATATTGCATTACATAAACGCATCCGTGGTAACTTGATATTTACAGAATAAGCTGGTCTTGTATTTAAGCCGGGTCAAAAAAGAAAAATTATTAAAATAAGCCCGGGCTTATTATCGAGGATTTACGGCAATACGTGTAAGTACAGTACGTAGTACGCGGAAGGCGGAAGCGGAAGGCCGAGCCCCGACCCACCCTCCTCCACGGATAACCGAGACTCTGGGCGTTTTCGGCAATTCACACTGTCTTTCTGGGTCGCCAGAGTGTGTGACGTCGTCTCTGATCCCTATTCTGAGCATGTCTGGCACCCAATTTACCTGGTTTGCAGAACACAAATTTCGGTATTCAATAATTCAAAATGGCGGATTACGCGTCATGCTGTTGTCAGCGTCGGATTTAGGCCTGCCTGGCCTGGGGGGCTTAGGAACCGAAATGGCCCGATGCCCACACACTTATATGAAGTATTTTATACTGGGTGAGTCGCAAGTCCAGTGACAACCTGTTGTTTTTGTAAATGTATGGTGTAGGAATGGAAACGCACATGGACAGTAGTCAGCAGGTTAGAGGCTAGCTAACCATGCGCACATGGG